>PTEX01000189.1:1503218-1590815 GCA_003342815.1 Eudromia elegans
AAAAAAAAAAAAAAAAAAAAAAAAAAAAAAAGAGGAAAAAGCCAGTTATTTGCAGTTAAAAGAGAGGGTGTAAAAAGATTTGCCAGGATGTGTTTTCTCCACTATGAAACAAAAAGACTGCCAGCCTGTAAAATTTATAATCGTGGTCCCTTTTAGGTATTAGAGATCAATACATTGAAAGAGAACATCCCATCTGAAAATTGAAACAGTAAAAAGAGAACAAAAGCCCAGCCAGAGACTGTTTGCATTTTGACTGGTGTATGGTGGAGGATGTGTATTGAGACAGTAATGCCATAGGTCAACGTAATTAAAACTGACAGCGCTATACATGCGATATATGCAATATTTGCCACACCAAGTTAAATTTCTAGTATTATCTTGTAGAAAAATACATTATACATGTAATATGCATCTACATAACATGCATTGATAGGCCTTAAAATTTGCATATTTAATGCACTCTTTTAAATAATGTATGATGATTATCTAGAAATAAATGCTGCAATATATGCCACAGTTAAATATCTAARCATGCCCACATGCCCTGCAGAGAAGAATGGAAAAGAGGACATTGCCCACAAGGTCTGGTGTTAGGTGTTGACAACGGTGTGAGATCCTCTACTCATGAACTACCCACATACAAATCTGTGCTTATAAAGGTCAACGTAAGGTCACAGACAACACAAAGCTACTTGCCACTGGCCTATAATTTCACTAGCTTTAAAGTCAGAGAAATAAATGGACAAAATAAATCTAGAATATGGAGGGAGATGTAGCGTGTACACGGCTCTTGGACCTCGAGGATCAACAGTGGTAGCGGAAATGCTCTTTGAACAAACCACACGATGCACTTGGGAAGAGAGCGGCACGAAGGGGGGAAGAGCTCTGGCGTTTTGTCCGTGGGCGGCTCCTGATGTCGGGAGTGCTGCAGCCCTGCTTCAAAGGCAGGTCCCCGGCGCTGCGTTTCAGACCTACATCACAACCCGCGTCTTTGAGACCCTGCGTCCTGCTGGAGGAAGAGTTTAACTCCTTGCTCTTTGAAGTCAGTTTTTGCTTTGATTTGTGTGCTTGGTCACCGTAGCTGCCAAGTGTATCCCACCATACGATAGCACTGCTATTATCAGAATAGATATACCAGTAAAATGCTATGACTGTTCAGTTTTTGCTGTAGTTATACATAGAATCAGTTAAAAATAACTGAAATTTGTTCTTCAGTTAACTGAAAACAGTTGTGTATTGCAATAATAAATACAAACTGCAAAGAGGGAAAGAGATTGCATTTGCTTGTAATTTTGTTGTGTTGCTTTTCTTAATAACTCTATGCATGCCAAATTCTGCCTATAGTTATTCAGAGTTAGCTGAGATTTCAGGGTGCCTCTGTCCCCCCTTTACTTCCACTGCTCTTAGACCTGTCATGATATCCTTGAAGAGACGCCTGATGAATATTAATTAAAGAGACAGCAAGCTCCTCAGGCCTAGTGTATTTAATACAACAATGTAATACCATTCTATCAAAATTTCTATCATCTGTAAACTTAATAAAAATAAAAAAAAGCAGATTAGTATAACTGCAAATTAAGTAGGCAATAACTAACACCGTCGCAATTAAGAAATTACTAGATGAAGGGCAGAAATTTCCAAGCCCATTGTAGAGCCTGCAGAGATTAATGAAATATAGCTGTGAAACTGTTTTAATAGATAAATTGGGTGGGTGGTTAAACATCTGAGCTGAGATGATTACTTTGTAGTGAAACAAAACAAAGAGGAATAAATCACAAGCTGCTCTATTACCACAATTAAAATGCAATTGCTTGATCAATTATCACTCTCTAGCTAATAGCTTGATGGAGGACAAGCAAATAAATAAAACATGACACCACCCAAAGTTCTTAGAGTGCATTAATATATGCATACACATTTTTTACATGTATTTATGCCTAATAATGTATTGCATAATGTGAGCCTGTATATGATGTTTAGACATTTATTTGTAATATACAGGAAAGACAGAGAAGTTACATGTTCACAGTGATGCACACAGTAGTTAAGATAGATAACATGTTTGGAGTACTGATATGATATCTTTACATTTTCTAAATGTCTAAGAGTCTCCGTGTTTTACACATTTACAGACAGAACATGTATTTCCTCTCGGAATAGTTTCCAAGGTCAGTATATGTGACGACATGTCTGCTTTCAAGTTGACCTTGGAAAATAATGACCGCTTACAGTAGTTCATGTGGACATGAAACATTCTAGGCAAGTAGTAAAGCAAACAGAGACTGTCATATATCAGCATTACATTTTTCTGCCTCTAGTAATCAGCAAAGCGTGCATTCCTATGTAGGAAGGCAAGCAGTTACATATATAATTGTATGGAGTAAAAATCGGCTTATAAAGACAAATACYCTCCTTCACTATAGTATGTGCATCCTGTGGTAACCTAATCTGTAGCTGGTGGCAGTCAGCAGACTTGTACCCATGATCCGAAGAACCAGTCGAACGCAACATTTATTTCGYCTGTGGAACCAACTCAGATGGCGTAGTTTTGTGTAAGCACCAAATACAAATAACTTCATCACGATTACTTGGTATGAGAAAATTACGTGTGTTKATGTTACTTTGTATTGTGTCAAAGCAACACAGATCCTGTTAAATTTGCAGGAAATTTGAGAAGAAACAGGGTTGCCTTGAGTTTCAGTGAGCTTCTCAGGTGTCAAAAAGGACACAAAACCAATTGCAGAGAAAAATTCCAAACCAGATCTCTCTGATATTTTAATACTTTACTGTAAAAAGATTATATGCGTTTGGCAGAACTGCTTTGCCTTTTCCTAGGCAGAGTACGTAGAAAATATATGAGTATGTACAAATTTAAAGTGAGTAATTTATGTTGTGAATGTGTGTGTATTGCTGAGACATACGAATCAAAAATAGCTTTCTCACTTTGCTGTGAGGGAGGCAGRGTTTGTGCTCTTGCAAAAGTAGTATGAAATCTAGTGAGCTCTTTCGTACCCGGTGCCTCCCACAGATGCAGGTAGCCTAATCCTAACCCCGATCGTTCACTTGAATACTTGGAGTTTGTTGTTTTGTCTGTGCTTAGTAGTCTACTTGAAGAACAATCTAATAGACTACTGCCATTTCATCACCTTTGGYTTAGACTGGATTTTTTTWAAAAAAAATATGAATTTCTTTCTTTACATCTTTCCCACTTATCAAAGAAGAGGAATTCAGAATGCCTTCTGAATACTAGAAAAAAAAATACTGACGAAAAGAGAAACGGAATGTAGAGAAATTCCACAAGGAAAAATGTAGGTGAATGGAGTAGGAAGGGAAAAACGAAAGTTTTGGCTTAAACTCGATCATGAAGAGATTGAGGAAATGGTGTTAATTGGAAGGGAATCTGGTATCTTGTAACCAAAGCATTGATGTCTGAAGGGAATTTGAGCCCCTAGGTAATATTTCCAACAGGTCTCACCATAAAAGTAGTGCAAAGTTGCTTGGTGTGTGCTATGCACATAGCGTGCATGGCAGGTCCCATGCATCTACYCATGGCGSCWGAGATTAAAACTCACAACTTCTTGCATTTGAATTAACGAATGGCAGCAGGGGCAGAGACTGCAATCACATTTCTCCCTACRTAGGAGAGTCCATTCAGATGYAGCACCCGTCAGTGTGGTTCRTGCCTTTGCCACCTCTTTGCTGGAYRGGCTGTGGCRGCAATGCCTGGCATGCAGATTCCCTGCTGTGCGTGCCCTAGGTGGGCGCAGGGACCGGTGATGAATCTGTCAATGCCTATTGACTGCCTGTGGAAGAGCACCTTGGGTTTAAGAGAAAAGAGAAGAGAGAGGTGAAATGAGGCAGCCTGGAAATCTTCTGATCTTGAAACATAGGCTGTCCCTCCCTGTTAGAGCACTGGTTGAGGTCAGCCAGGCATCCCAAGCTGGAAAGTGCTTCATAYCTAAGAAAGCCTGAATGTCCTTTATGTCCTTTATACTAAAAGAGATTTTATTTGAAATGTTTGGTCCTGGCTTAATATTTTTTTTTCCTCCTTATATGAAGACAGGCAGAGTTGAAGCACTGGAAAATGGCATTTCTATGTTTTGAGAGGGTATGATTCTTCAGAGAGTGGGAGCTTCCTTTTCTTGATTATTAAATGTGAGAGAKAAATATCACTGCTGTGTGATGTTTTCTAATAGAAATGTCCAGGATTATATTTTTAATTGTATTCTGGATTTTGAGATCTCAGCATCAGATGTCCATGCATATAGGGGCACTTAAGTTTCTTTCAGATCTCAATCATAAAAAAATATAACAAGGCCTAACCAACGAGCTATAGTAGTTGATACACAAAGACGGGAGGTTTAAATGAGTTTGAACAAAGTATGAAAAATGGGAAASCATCATGTATTCATGTAGTGAAGGATGCAGGGAAAAGATAGTGTCAGAAAACAGCCAAATGAATTAGTACACAAGAATGATGGAAAGAATAAGAGAAACTTTAGGAATATTTGTCAGAGTCTAATGTAGTAACAGAAAGATACTTCCTAGGAAATGGAGAAGAAAGGAAAGATTGAAGAATTGACGCTACTAAACACTTAAATTTTCTATTTTCCTTTTCCTTTTGTTAAAGAAAACTAGAGKGTCCCTGCAAAAATATTGTTGATAGATCTTCTACCAAAAAGTGAAAAAGTATTAAAAGCTTATAAAAATTGAATCTGTAGAATGTATCTCTTCTGGATTGTGTAACATTTTAATCTAAGAGAGGCTACATAGGAATATATATCTTTAATGAGACTCACTGATAGAGCTGCAGAGAGAGAACCCGTGGCTGTTGGCCATACAAGCAGTTTGTCTCACTTATATCCTTAAACCGTAATAGCTGCAGCAACCTGACAACTGGCATTTCAGTTTGACACATAAGCTTGCAAAGGGCTTGCAAAGGGCTTGCAAAGGGGCTTCCTGGGTCATCAAGTCAGGCCTCTGATATTAGAGGAAACCCTGGTGGTTGTTCTCCAATTTAAAACACACTAAGGCAGGTCGAAATATGAAACCAGCACTGTAAAATCATTTCTTATATACATAAGGCTGCCTTTAACATTAACTGGAACAACAGAATAGAGAGCACACACAGTGTTTGCTACAGTAATGAGATAGGGCTTCTGATGTGCACCAGGATTTGAACGGTGGCAGACTTCTGCRGCTGAGAGTTTGGTTCCCCAAGGATGGGGAGAGCAGAGCATCTGCCCGCTTGGAGCACTCGCCAGCTCCTGGTGCAGGAGATGTGGCATTCCTGCAGGCCTGGGGCCACCTGAGCTGACGGCAAGCAGGCTGGGCCATTGGCACCCCGTTCACCAGTGATTTGCAATGGGTGACTCATCTCAGCCACACTCCATTATMTTATTTGAATAGTTTCTGAATGTGTATGGCAAAGGTGGTTTTGTAAGGAACTCAGTACTGTACTTCAAAAAGCCATGGAAGTGAATATTGTGTAGATTGACTAAGGGGCTGTAATACAGTGTAATTATTTTGGCGTATTGACTGCTGCATGCAAAACAAAGTCTTATTTTCTTTGGTTTTGTGGTTATTCAGAAGGAAAAAAGAATCAGTATGTTTATCATTAAAGCTGTAATAAATTTAGAAGTCAATCCCATTCGTCATCACTGCATATATTCAACTGAAAGTCAAGAATGTTTTGTCAAGGCAAAATTGGGGGAAGGAATTGGATAGTTAGTGTAAAAATGCACTTTTTAGAGGAAAATTTAGCTTCCTATTGAACAGGTGAACTCTAGAACACGAAAATATTTTAACCGAAGACTTAAATTCAGAAAGCCTAGCTTTGCATCTCACTAGTACAGCTGCAATACATTTGCTCCATGGTTCCATTTTGGTCTTGGCTTTCCAGCTGTGCTTCATTATGGCTTGTGTATACACCGAAACCGCCCCCCCCTTTTTTTTTTAAAAAAAATTTATTTTTAAGAGAAAGTAATGTTTAATTAGCTCCAGGTCTGTATACACTGGTRGGGAGTTTGTTTTAGAGACCCAAATGCTTCCTTATGCTTTAACAGGTAGGATAAAATAGTGAAATTKTCATAGGCAACAGGAGCACAGAAAAGAGATTGATCGAAGGGAGTTAGTTTGAAGGTGCAGTATATCTTTCATTCAATTAATTTATTTTAATTGTATCACGTGATAATGCACAGGAAAAATGAAGCTAGGGCTGAAGCAATGCAGARCATGTGCCTTTCCTTAACTGAACTCCCGAGATGACTGACTGCAAGGAGCTGCTGATTAAGTCACCACAAACTGTTGCAGGTGTTTCCTTTTTGTCTGTGAAGCCCTGAATGAGTTCCAGAGAAGAGTGGAGACATGAGGATATGAAAATATGGGGAAAGAGATATATAGGCTCCTCCCCACCCCCAACCCCTGTTCCCTTCTTTTCTTTACTATTTCCTGTAATAGAGGAAAGCTTGCTGAACCCAAAATTTTGAGGTGCAAGTCTTTTCCTCCGTTGCATGGGAAGGTGAAATTCTTTTTTTTCTTTTGGTTAGAAGGTTAATCAGATTTCTAATTAGAAGGAATTTAACTAAACTGGTTCAGTTTCTTTTGTATGAAATGATTGAGGTATTTCTGAGGAATATRCACCCTATGTAAACAGTGCTAGGCAAAGTTACAAATAGAAAGAAAAAGGATGGAGAACATAATATTTTAAAGATATTTGACTGCACTATAGTTATATGCTGAGGATGAAAACGAGCAATGTGCTATCAGGAAAAACTTTCTGTGTGCTGAAATTTTTTAGGTGATAGAAGAGGTAGTGAAAACCACTGCTAGAGACTCGTTTGAAGTATTTGTGGCTGTTCTCGAAGGTGTTTAGCAAATATTTAATAMATTGAAATTCTAAATTCTTGGAGATTTTCTGAAAACTGACTGTGTATCTGTGTAAGAGAGGAATTTTTCCTTTCTCTTCTGATATAAATGTTTTTCTCTGTGATAGTGACTGGTTATATTACAACTAGCACACAAGAAATAAAGCAAAGGWTTTTTCTTGCTGAAAATACGTTGCTTTTATGAAAGAACTTCCTTTATATTGATTAGGTCATTTCATTAAGGACATGCTTGATGCACAAAGCAAAAAATTTCCTAATTTTCTCATTCATTTTTCTGATAAAAAAATCATTGGCTTCTTCATTAACCTCATTATCATATACAGTGTAGACCATCCACTTACCCATTATGGGTTTAAGTTTATTGTCTGGATAAAGGGTATTAGTAAATATGGAGGGAATAATAAAGAGCATAGGATGAAAATTGCATCTAACCAGTCCTTTTTAAAAAAAAGATAAATTCTTTATGTCAAGAATTATCATACAATCAAAGATGTTTCAGATATAAGTATCCTAAGAGCTTTATTTTTCAGACAAACAAGAAATGGTCTGACCAAGGTATGTACTTCCACTTTACAGAAGGCTGGTGGCATTCAGAGAAGATGTTCTTATATGGTGAAACAAAACCTGATCCTGTGCCTCAGCAGACCAAATTTTGTTGTTATCAGAAGAGTTATATTTTTTCCCCAGCACGTTTTTTAAAATAAATAAAAAAAGATAATTATTATATAAAGCTTAAACTTTCAGACAACTGAGCATATTTCTACTTTTTTTTCATTACATAGAACTGCACCAATCTCTTGGCTTCAGGTGAAATATATCAAAATTAAGGAGATTTAGTGTTCAGTTTAGCTGCCAGCTGGCAGCAATTTGGGCTTTATATTCAGTAAGTTAAAATTTTCATTTGATGTCTATATTTTTATGCCTGTCTACGTATATTTAAATTTGACCTTGTGTATGGAAAAAAAAAAAGCTGGAAGGAAGGGATATTTTATTTCATAATGCTTTCTGAATTTTCACACCTGTTTGTAAATGAAAAGAAAGAGACAGAAAAAATAGAAAGAGGGAAAGGGAAAAACAGCATGCTTTTTAATCTGTTTTGAGAACATGGTAACTTAGAAAATTCATTTGAAACACTTGGATCAACCAACTATTTCTACCTGATCAAACCTTTATATTTGTAACTTCAAAAATAGTTTGAGAGAGATAGCAGAAAGTTCAAATGGTCCCCACAGACATGAAATCAATGTATTCCCTCTTCACAGTGTACCAACAACCACTACAGGGAACGTACACTTTAACACCGGTCTTAAAATAAAGTCTTTCGAAACCTACTCCATCTCTAAAGAGCCTTGGAGAAGTTCAGGGTTTCTAGAATGCATTAAATCCACTCTACAGTAAATTGATGAGGAAACCTGAAAGTCAAGAACTGAACAGTTTTATTGTAAAGGAGCTGTGAGATGGATTTCTGATGATGACAGTCTGAAGTGCTGTGCTGAGGTTTAAAAACAAACAAACAACAAACAAACAAACCCACCCCCACTCTCTCTCAAAATACTTAACTGAAAAACCTCTAAATCAAATTTTTGTGGATAAGGCACCAGCCAAACCATTCCTAAAACCATAGCCTTAAATGTTTGCACAGCACTGCAATACGTTTGCCATGCTTTGGTTGCAAAGTCTTCCATTGAGTATTACACATTTATACAAAGCTACTTCAAAGTTTATCTCTTTATTTTGTTTTCTGCTGTAGCCAAATTATTCTAAAATCCCATCTGTCAGGAGAGCTTCATCTTAGAGGATTCTCAAGAACATAAACTATTTCTCTGAAGGTTATGAGACCTGAAATCAGTAAACAGTCTGTTCATCTATTTCAGCATACTTCATTAGGACCTCTGCTTTCTACATCTGCTCCCCTCCTCTCTTATATTGACAATTTCAGCATGAATGAATATTTGGGCAAGTGCTTTCTTCATAAGGGCTGCTGAAGTATTGATAGTTGTACTGGGTGTTGAGTTGCATACGATTGAATCACAGAATGGTTGAGGTTGGAAGGGCCCTCTAGAGCTCATCTAGTCCAACCCCCCTGCTCCAGCAGGGACACCCAGAGCGTGGGGTACAGGGTGGCATCCAGGCAGGTTTGGAAGATCTCCAGAGAAGGAGACTCCACAGCCTCTCTGGGCAGCCTGTGCCAGGGCTCTGTCACCCTCACAGGAAAGAAGTTCTTCCTCACATGGAGATGGAACTTCCTGTGTTTCAGCTTGTATTCGTTATTCCTCCTCCTGTGACTGGTTACCACTGAGAAGAGTTTGACACCGTCCTCCCTATGTTGCCCCCTGTAGTACTTATACACATTGATCATACCTCCTGTTTATCTTCTCCAGGCTAAACAGGCCTAAAAAGGCCCAGCTCGCTTAATTGAGTTGGGATAATAATTAACACTTTTGGAAAACCAGTCCAGGCTTCATTTAGACTTCATTTAGATATAATTAAAAATTACTTCAAAAAATCTCTTCTACTTAGAATATGCAAAATGAAAGATGCAGAGGAAGAAAGATGTTTTGTTGGCACATACAAAAAAAAAAGATCAAAGAAACTGAAATATTTTATTTGTATTTCATATTTCTTTCACATTTCTTCTATAAATGTATGTGCTCTTTGCATGAAAAAAGCTAAGTAAGTATAATCATGCCTGAGCCAACTAACCATACGCAAGCAGTACAGCTAGCTGTAAACAGTCAGAGGTGGTGACATGCAGACTTGTGGCATGTACAAACTGAGAAAGGGTACTGAAAAGACAGTTTAAGATGCATTTTTGGAATCAAAAGATTTGTGCCGGTACTCGTATGAATTTTTGACAAAGTTGCAGTCATTAACCAGAGTAAACAATGGAGCAAGAACATGGAACAGTAGTGGCTAGGGAAGCAAGAGGGACTAAGAAAACGGGAACTGGAGCGGAGCGCCATGGGAGCTCATTCAGTGCACACCAAGGAGGTCATTAGCAGTTTGGGTAGAGTGAACCCAACAAGCTAGGTGAATTTATTTTATCACAATCTGAGGAAAGTGTTTCTATAGGAGGAGGGGAGCAGCCCTCTGCCTTTTCCTCTTTTTTGATTTCTTACTGATGCAACTGGTCTTTACAATATCTGTAATATGATTGGCAGATTATGAACAAAAAGGATTTGTTTTTGCTTTATTTTTAATGAGAAAAATTGTCCTCTGTGAAAAGTTTTTAATCAATATTATTTTTTCCATTATTAACAATATAAATTATATAATTGGACACTAGTCATTCATTTTGATATATTTTATTATTTCATCTCATGGTAGACTCTAGAAAACGGAATACAAAATAAGAAATGATACTTGTTTTGCTTGGTTTGATCCTTTCTTTTTTTTTCTGTTTCCCCTAGAAATAAAGATAAACAGCATGAAGAGGAGACATGATCAAATTGGAACTGATGGTTAATTTTCTCTTCCATTCACCTGCCACTCCTCCTATTCTTCTGGAATTAAAAAAAAAAAAAAAAGCCACTTAGTGTAGTAAGGAGATTCAAAGGTAAAGGGGCAAAGTGCCTAAAGGGCTTCACTCTAGGAAACACTGTAAAAGCCAAGCTTGTCTGGAAGTAGGAACCAGCAGACTTCCTACCTGTGAAAGTATCTTCTGTTCCTGCCTTCTATAAGGTGTTTATGACCCATGCAGAATTGCCTTTCACTAGTAAAGATGCAGTGTGGCCACGAGCCAGAATTGTTTTTGTGGTGAATAGATACAAGAAAACAATTTATCTCTGTCTTGAGACATTTGAAAACTGATGTACGTTCTTCTCATTGAGCAACTAATACTGTTGATGGGTACTCAGCATTAGAACAGGCACTTGGATAGGATGATGAAAACCCTTTGGAAGTGAAGGACTGGAATCCTTATGTATAGGGATATTTTTAAGGGCACTTTTGAATGTGACTAAAAGCAGCACGTGATTTTTAGGAAAGAAATTGAGGTTTCCCAAATAGGGAGTTATGGGCATACCTGCAGTGCAGGAAGGAAAAAAAAAGACAAACGTCAGTTTAAAGTGAGAGCACTGTGGCAGGCAGGCCTTTGGATTGAGTATTTTCAGAGGTTAAACCACAGTAGGGGAAAATGTGGAGAAATAAGAGGGAAAATTGGCAATGAAGAGTAAGGACTGAAGAGAGGAATAATGTCTGCTGAGCAAAGTCAAACAGGATCTCTGTGGGCCTCAGCAGGAAAACCCAGCAGTGAGAAATAAGCAAAAGCTGAAATCAGGAGACTGAGACAATATGAAATGATAATTTATGAGCCAAGGAAGAAAAAAGAATGTGATATGAGCCCATAGTAACATTTGAAATATGAATAAGATTCCCTTTAATATTACAGACACCCAAAAAATTATGAAAATGTTATAACAACATTCTGCAATGTGTGTTTTGTTTTTAGAAAAAAAAAAAAGTGGTAATTTGCTGTGTCTTGAGATAGCACTTCAAGCTCACTCACGAGGAATAAGCACAGTGCTATACTCCCTGAGAAACTAGTTATTTTCTTTGCACTACAGAATGACTGGCTGATGGCTAGACTTAGCAGATTCTCCTCAGAAATATTTCAATAGAAATACTTTAATCAATAAGTTTTTTTTTAAATATCCTTACACACTTACTGAATTTCTTAAGGTGTCTCTCACTATAAATATTTTGAAAGAAGACTTTGCTATTTCATTATTCAGTATTCTGGCAAATGTTGCTTTCAGCTCATTTTCTTCCCTCTTGCACACAGCTGGGTAAGTCAATGATATGGACTAAGCCAAAATATATGCAACTAACACAGTTGCTGACAATACTTATGCTTTAAGTGTATGTAAGCATCTGCAGCTACCTTAATGTACTCCTTTTAAAAAGAGAGAAAAAAAAATACATTGGATGACCAGCACAGAGCAACAGAACATTGAAAAATCTAACATTTTAATTAGTAATATTTTTTACAAAATATTTTTTGCTAATTTGAATTGTAGTAAAGCTATATACATTGTAGTTAATGTGCTCTCATGGAAATCGTATCTGCCTGTTTTATGAGTTTCAAACTGACCTTATCCAATTTGTCTATATTGCTGGAGGTGATGAAAGGACTGATGAATACAGCAATTGGTAAATTCTTGAATTACATTTTTTAAGATAATACTCAAAATAAAACTTTACTTCTTAAAAATACTTCAATGTACTTCAAAGCTCAGTGTGTATATTATGGTTGGTAGAAGACGATAGACTTTTGTGGAAAGTCAGGGTTTGAGTGAATTTTTATAAAGTAGGTGTCCCATTTTGGTGCCTGAAACCACTGAGATTGATATTGAGGTTTCCATTGCCTGGTGGAACTACACTAAATCCCATTGGACTGAATTCATGTTTGTTCTCAAATCCTTGGAATAGTTTCTTTGGTACTAATTTTTATCTAAAAACTCTGGATTATTCTGTAAAAGAGAGGCTTAGTGGACCTAGACATTTTTTTTTGTCCAACTTTAATTTTCATAGGGGAGGTTAATACTGTTCTGCACTTGACAGGAGTGAATGTTTGCTCTAGGGTGCGATAGCATGTTCAGCATGAAGGTGTTGCTGTAACAGAGCTACTGTGAAACAAGCTGGGTCGTAGCTAAGATATATTGTTCTTTTGGCTCAAAATCCTGTGAGAGCTCCCCTAAGACCTCTACAGCTATTTCTGATGTGGTTTTTAGGTATTATTATTATTATTTATATAGCATTACACAATATCTGGCTATGAATAAAAGTATCTCTTGAAAAGCTAGACACTTTGAAAAGCTAGATTCACAAGCAAGATACAGAAGCTTATTTGGTGAAATGGCTTTACACTTAATCTTGACTAAAACAGATTAATCTTAGTCATTCGTAGGCTTTGGTTGTTGAGTTTACAGTAGAAATAAACTTGCTAAATATGTTACTTGTAAAAAGCTTTAGTATGTAGTTGTATAAAAGTTTTAAGTATATACACCAGAACCTTTTCTTGGCAGCAGATTTTTTTGCATAAGAATCTACACCAGCTGCTTTGACTCTGACTAAAGTTCAGTGTAAAATGTAGTGTGATTTGCTCACTTCAGTGATTTTAACATTTTCAATTAGTTATGAATAAGAGAGTTTTGTGAAATATAGCTGTCAATTATCTGAGATATGCAAGCTTTGGAGGTCAAACCTGCAATATTAAACATTTTGGTTAAATCCATGAAAATACTTAATCACATAGTTTATTTGAGAGCACTGTTGCAGTGACTAGAAGTTAATGGGCTATTCCTATACCTTAACAACTTGTGTGAGTCATGAGCACATAGCACATAGTGCGTTCCAATCACCTACAAATTTCCAGAAAGTAAAAGAACTGAAACAAAACACAGTGAATTGGGTTTTGTTTTCTTCAGTTTGTTGATGTGACCATACTTGTATAGATTTTTCATGCAGCCTGCATTTGCATTACAAATTTGTGTTGCTATTATTGTTAAATGGATATATAACATTCACATAAMTGTAAAAATGAGCTTCGAGGCTCACTTGTTTTATAATTCAGTATAGTAGTGGGATGCAAAGCAAATATTTTGCTATAATGGTTATGCTAATTGACTTTTAATGTTGTTTTATTTTCTAGTTGCTCACTAGCAGTCTCCAAAGTTTAATAAAGCTCAAAACATTTAATTTTATTGCYTTGCACTATTGATTATCTACTTAACACCAAGAACAGTGTGATCTCTTGTCTTTGCCTTGCTGATCTCCTGAATTATGTTAATGAGAGGTGTATGAGAAGAATCTCATGAAATGAAAAAAATCACTTGTCATGAATACTCATGGCTATTGTACAAAAAAACAAACAAAAAAAGCCTTTAATCTCAGACTTACAAAGCAAAGAAATGTTATTGTTTCACCATTGAACTTTATATCCCCTTGGGCAATGCACCACCTTTTAGGTTTTTGCTTCTTGATTTTATTGCCAACGTAAGCTTATTTAAATGAATGAAAAACATGCTGTCTACTTTGATGTTAGACATTTATTAGAGAAGGTTTATTTRTATCTTAGCTGTTAAATAATGAAGGAAAATAAAATCCATTACAAATAACAAAAGAAGGCAAAGCTAAGAACAACATAAATCTATATTCATTCCACTATTGGTAAATATTTTTACTTATTGTAAAGGTATAATGTGATTTTGAAACCTCATAGTGTAAAAAGTTAAAAAAGATATTTGCAGAAAATCACTGGTGGTTTTATTTATTATTTATTTTCAGAAAGAATTTACYAAAGTCAATATATACTTTGCAAGATATTATCTGTGAACAGTGTTACAGATCTCTAATGCCATTTCATTATGACATTGTCATCAAAACWTTTTCTGTACATCGATGTAATTTCTTTATCTCATTACAGATTTCTAAAAAACCAAAACAAAACAGCAGCTTCTATCAAATGTATGGGACACTTTTCTTATTGGATAGTCCTTTTTTTTTTTTTTTTAAAGTTGTTGTGTTATTGCCTTTTTACCGTCTTATGAAGTAGAGCTAATTCCTGGTAGCAGCATATGCTTTGCTATCGATGAACTCATAGAAACTATCATTCTAGTGAATCAATAAAAGTAATCTTGTGCTTGGTGAGCTGGAACTAATCATAAGTCTTTAGTATTAACTTCATTCTCAAGTATATTGCTTCCCCTGTCTCCAAATTTTGAACAAGAGTGGACAACACATTTAAGCGGGATATCTCATTTTTCTCACAGGTGTCTACATATTTGTGCCTTCAGTACTTGCATTGAGGGTTTCAATTACATTAACCTGTGTGGATAATAAAGCATCCAAGACTAACATTTCTAAGGAACTAAAGGGRGATGAATTTGTATGGAATGCTTCTGCTATTATGATTATTATTAGGTTCTCTATCAGTCTAAAGATTTTTTTTTCTTCTCCATTTAAAAGTAACAGTTCTTGTTTGTGTTTTGATTCACCAATATATGGTGTTTAGCCTAAAGAAAATTGTGTCAATTTTGACAAATGTAGAGTGTCAAGATTAAGAAATTGAAAATGTTTCCAAATTCCTTTTATTTTTTCAAGGTCTAAGTTTTATCTTTAGAATGCTACTGTCAGGAAAACTGAAGGTATAATGTTATACATGACAGGCACCATGTGCTYGGGATTCAGGCTAATTTTAACCTGGACAAGCTCTTGCTCCTTGGCTTGTTTTTATGGTTGTACCCTCATTCCATGCTGTAGATCACCATTCAGCTAYATCAGTATCAGTGCCAGCACAGGGGACCCTGTAGAAGTGAGCAGTGAAACAGAGAAATGAACACCCTGAACTTACGCTTGAATAAATTGTAACAACGGTACAAAATCTCTCAGCTAAGCACTTTTCTTACAGATAAACTGCTTTGGGGATGACAAATTAGCCYCAGAGAATAGAGATTCTGGCCAGCGCAGCTATAAGGCAGCATGTAATCTGTTGTGGATACACTGTGAGCTTGGAGATATACATATATATTTTTATATATATATACATACATACAGAGAGATACACACAAATGCACACACACGGGGTAGCATGAATAAGGCTTGGATAATGTTGTCTTTAAAAATTCCCTCAAGAAACTATTCTTATCAAATTTTCAGTAAGAGTTGTGAATTTGGATGTTATGTAAGGCAGTTGTTACAAAAGGTCTTTGGCTTGCATGACAATATTTGCAACGCTCTTTAGCTTCCCCTAATTTAAATTAAAATTTTATTCTAAAAGATATCTAAAATATAATCTATGCTCAGGGAAAAAAAAAGAAAATAAAGAAAAAAAAAGACCCCCAACCAAGCCTTCAAAGTTTTTAATTATCTTTATTCCATATGAATATAGAAGGATATCAGAAAGAAATAGGAAATATATATATATATATATATAATTTTAAAAGTATTTAGGATGCTTCAGAATTTTAGGTTGCTTTTAGGTTTTAACAGAGTACCTAATGAATCACCAAAAGTACCTGTGGCAACTGCAATAATAACTTAAACTTTTTATGCATTGGCTGTAATGCAACTCATAAGAAAAGATATAGCACTGTATGGCAAACTCTCCAAAAGACCCATACAAAATAGGAGATTTAGACTTAAAATATTACACTTTTTAACCTGTGAGATTTGGATGAGGATAATTGTTTCTTGGTCACTCTGCTTCCCTATTTGTAAAATATTTGTAAAATAATGTAAATTACACTTTTAAGGAAGCATTCTGCCTGCCTATTGCCTTAGCTTCAATGCCCATATGAACCCACAGTTTTTCTATAGTTCACCCATCACGCTGGTAACTGCTCTCGGACGTTTGTGTGACACTTGGAGGTGTAASAGTGGAAGACGTGATATAAATATAGAGCAGAACTGCCAAGTGTCATGTTCTGTGGTGTGCGCATGTGTCCCAGCACGCACACGCAGGGATGTTGCGTGCGAATTTTCGATTTCTGATCTGTTTGAGTCAAACACTTCAAGGTGAGAAGTGGAGMTGGGGGCAAGAAGAGATGTGTGGTATCTCTTTCTTGGTGCTCTGGCCCAGAGGGGTGGATGTGGCCATGAGCATGCTTAGGCATAAAAACTCAGGTCAGTGTCTGACAAGAATGCAAGCAGGGTCTCCCTGTATTAATTTTCAGCGTGCTCTTATGAAGGCTGTAAGGTCTAGGCACCAGATTGCCAAGTGGGCTSTGTCTGGTGGTTCTCTATGCACGTTTGAGGTGAGCTGGCCACTGTGGGTCCTGGAGACCTTGATGCTGATAGAGCAGCTCTGCGGACTGCCTGACCTTAGGGACCACAAAAAACCCCTGTGCTGAGTCCGCACTGTAAGGTAGCACCCACGTTACTGCCTTGCTTGGGTTCAGCAAGGTTCCTGAGATCCCTATTTCTGTCTTGGCTTCTGTTTGTGGGTGCAGCATTGCCTGGGCACTTCAAGGAGCTCAGAAATAAAAGTGGCTCCATCTGTTGAAGAATAAAGAACAGTGAGAATAGCAAGGCTCTTGAAAAGATGAAAAATCACACTTGTCTCGTTCACTTAATAAAACTATTTTCATTTTTGTGTGAGAAATAATAATTAATAAAATAAATAATTAGCTGGTATCAGTAATTTCAAAAATATCGCAAGAAAGTGGTTATTTTCTGCCTCCAGGAAAATAATGTGAAGGGTAATTAGATTATTTTTCTTAGTTCATCAATGACAGAGCCAGAACTCCAATGCAAACACTATATTTGAGACCCAAACATCTAGGCAGTAGCTCAGAAACACACTCCTAGAAATACAATACAATTTGGAGATATAKTTTCCGTTAAAATAGTAGTTCTAACATTATTATGAACTGTTCTTTTATAAGTGCATTATGAAAAGGATCTTAGCAGGAGAAAATATAGTATTTTCTAACATTTGTCACCAACAGGGGCTTTGATCCTTTTGCTTTTTTTCTTTCAACTGTGCATATATACATATATAAAGATAACAAAATATTGTTTAATCATAAATAAAAATAAAAATTTTCATAGGGACTGCTTAACACAGTGAACTTTATTTGTTGGTAGTATATTTCATTAAAATTTAATTTTGAAGCATGATTAAATTATAAATCATGTCTAAATGGGTCAACATCAAACGTTCATCAGGTTTGACTTGCTCTGCTTGAGCTGACTCATGTTTAGAATTCAGGGTTTCTCCTCTTCTACTTRCTCTCTTCCATACACTTTCACTCTCTTCTTTGTGCTACYCTYAAGTCTGAAAGAACARTTGTGATTGCTTTCCACATCCAGGYTGAAAATCAGTTAGCTCATGAAATAAATAGACAGCCAAGTTTGACTTTTTATTCTTGGAAAGATGACATTTAAATTGCTATTGATCACAAAAAAAGTTCAGCTTGAACAAAAGAGTCAAACTCAAACTTATTTGCTGAGGCTGTGCAAACAACTTTAGATACATAACAGAATCTTAACAGAAAAATCCATCTTATGTCTGTTGAAACTCACCAAGTTTTGTTAACTCTGCCAAGCTCTCATCTTTTGTATCATCTACTGTTAAAGAATAGTTTAAAATCCGACTTAAACTAGCAGATATGAGAAATTTTGAGCCTTCAAGTTAAATTTGGAAATACTAAGTATCACAGTTAAGAATATGCAATTACTACTTTTTTTTTGGATAAAAATAATAAAACCCAAAGAAATTTGGGGAACTTTAGACGTGGGTGTTACTGCCTTATTCTGTAGGACAGTTGATAGCTCTGCAGTGGAAGCTYTTGTTCTGCTGGACAGCAGGTGACTGGAAAGCTCTTGAAGCAAGCACTAACACCTTCCAAAGGTGTTAATACTCTTTGCTGCTAAGCCATGACAYGTTAGTGACACTTTTGGACAGTTAAAGTGTAGTTCTTAAAATATTTTTTGTTGCAGAGGCCCATCAAGGTTGTGATGCTGACCTTGTTTTATGCAGAGAAAAAAAAATCTCAAATTGCAAACAAACTCCCTATTTAATGTTATCCTAAAGTTCCGACTTTTCTTAGCATCCTTTTTTTATATACAAAAAAAATCTATTTTTTGGACATCTAGAATGAATGCCGTTAAGCTACTGATTATTTATCAGTAATAGATATCTTTAACTTCTAGACTGCATAAAAAGCAACCTYAAATGTTTATTGTTTCTGTAGCAATTCATCTTTATGTGGCAGGTTATGTTTTTGAAGTACTTGCACAGAGGTTTGGAAAAAAAATGCCTTTTAATTCCAAAGAGGATGGAGATTTCAGTGTACTTCACTTTAAAAGCTGCATTTCCATTTTTGTCCCTCCTTCCCCCCTTTTCTTCACATGGCTCATCTTACTGTTTATTTTTTTGTTCCACCTCTACTTTACCTTTTTCATAGCGATACTAATCCACTGTGCATATGTGTTACGACTCCCTTGTTCAWTTCTCTGAGGCATCTGGAGTAGATTAGTGCTAAGGTCATGCTGTTAGGGTGGATGAATTTGTGCTCTACCTAAATTGCAGGGAGAGAACTATTATGTATTGGTGGTTTTCTCTGATACAGATAAAACTCAGCCTTCTTCATTGTTTGGAGAGTATAAATCTTTACACATAAAGACCTCCATTAAAAAAAAAAATACACTCAAGGTCTTGCAGAAAGATATTGTATGATTTTTGAAGCAGAACTCTTGGCTGGAAAATTTAATATTTTCCTGAAATAGGAGAAAAAAATGAAGAGGAGAAGGAAAAATAAAAAATATGCTAGACTTATTCGTGAATTGTGAGTGTTTGAGGGCTAARGTTAGTCCTTTAAGGGTCTGTATTTATAGTGGGTATTACAGAGGGATCTAGACTGGGCCTTCTTTATGCATAAATGGATCACAGCAATAGATTGCTGGATTTTAAAGAAATGTTTTGCTCTTGTTCTGTGGTTTCCTTGGATACAGATAGCTATCCAAAATGAGCCTAAAATGTTGTATAATCCTGCTTGATAGACACCGAAGTTAGAATTTCAAACCAAAATGACGTTGTTGTAATGAAGTTTTCAACAATGAGCCCAATAAAGTATGAGCTGTTATTCTTCAGAGGGTCCGGGGTATAATATTGCAAAGATATGTTGATACAAATGGATGGTTATGAGAATTTTATGACCTGTTCATTTCTTTAATATCTTAAGTAGGATGAGGCAATTGGTTGACTAATGAGATCTTAATGGGAGTAGCGGTCTGAGTAAAGGGAGTATAACTGTCTTCATTTAGGCTAAATCGGTCCTGCTTAGAAATATACTGCCCTGAATATTTTTCTTTTAACACTACAGAACCATTCCTCACAACATTACTGATATATGTAATGGTTTGGAAAAAGCAATGAAAGTTACAGAGAAAGTAATCTGAACATGTGAAAGTATTGCTGGTGAATGTTTTGAGAGGACCTGCTTATTTCCAGGGAAAAACAATCCTAGGATTTTCCTGTATTGCACAGTAGGACTTTAAATCGCTATGATCCCCATATGATCCCCATGAAAATTTCATAAATGCCTTCCAGCAGTTAAGGTACATTGCTTTTATAGTTTTTATTTGAATTTTCTACCAAAGAAACACAATATAAACAGAACAGGTGAATATCCCCTTCTTTTTTTTTTCCTTCTATCAACTATTTTTATTTCATTCTAACAGTATCTGTTTGAAACGTAAAAAAGTTCTTTTCTAAAAATATTTTTTCTCTTTTTCCTTCTCATTCTTTTCTATCTGGTTCCTTCTTGTTTGTTTTAAGCATAGTAGTTATGAGTTTTGCAGCTCTTCTTTTTTTTTGGTCTAAAATTATTTTCACAGCTGTCTCTTACTACTATGTGTGTTTTGAATTTAGTATCTTCATGTCAATTAGGAATGTTTCCTAAATCTATGCAGTCCTTTGTTATAATACAGTGTCATTTTAACTACTGGGTTATATAGATATAAGCAAGACAAGTTCTGTGGCCAAGGCAGCATCTGTATTTAGAACAAGTAACAGAGTTTAGAAGCAAATAGGTGGCTTTTAGGGAAATAAACTCWTTTGTGGAAGAGAAGCAGTGATCTTTAATACTATACACTTGTTGAAAACAATTATTCCAGTTTAAATAGCTAGATTACTCCAACCACAGGRTAAAAGATAATTGGTATCTATGTCTACATAAAGATGTTAGCCATGTYTCTACTTTTTTTCCTACTTTCCAAGAAAGAAAGCAAACTTGCCAGCTGTGGAACATGATAGGTTAACTGAGGGAAAGAAAAAAAAAATATTCCATAAAAGCTGATACCTCTACTGAGGTACATAATTGTTCATATCCCCTGGTGTTATGAATTTCAGTTTCAGTTCATATGGGAATCAATTAATCTTTTAAAGGCATTTTGGAAGCCTCCCTTGGAGAGGATGATGGAGAGGTCAAAAGGGACTTGTCTGTTCAGTGAGAAATGTTCTTCCCCTGGAGCCTGTGTCCTTTGTTGGCTGTCCCTGGGAGGTCATTGGAAGGCTGTTGAGTTTCAACCATCCCATTCTTCAGCTGTGGTGCTCTAGGTGAAGTACAATACACAATATGCTCTGGGAAGTGTACAGGTTGTACCTAGGGTATTGAGTTGCTGTGCTGTGGGAGGTGTCTTGTGAAATGATTACAAGTAGGGGGGCCAAACCTTGGCCACTTTTTCCSTTAGCCATGATTTGGTTATATTTGATACCTGCTGTGTATCAGAGATTAATAGTATTTCATGCTAAATAGGGGCTATTTGAAAAACAGGAATTTCTAGACAATGTCTTTCAAGATAGAAATTTCTAGCATGTGTTGTAACTTCTTAAAAGACTTTATTCTATTTTGCCACATTTGCTTCTCTGCAGTTAGAAAACACCTTGCTTGCAGATAGTCTGGCTAGTATACACAATTCAGCTTGGAGTATTCGTTTGCAGCTTGTAAATTTCCTTAATTTCAAACATAAGGAAGGGCTTGTCTATATAAAAGTCTATTGTTTTTTCTGCTAAATGAAAATCTTGTCATGGGTGAGGACCTGTTTTCAACCTGGATCCTTATTCTAAATAAGGTATTAAAGTGAGGCTGAAATAGTCTTGAGTTATAACCTGGTCACCATCAATTTGCCACATTTTTTGGCACAGCATTTAGGCCCACCTCTTCAGAATGAGATAAGAAAAGAAAAAAAAAATAGTAGAGCAACGATATAGTTTGGCTATAAAAATGAAGTCTTTAAGAAGCCGCTGTATTAAAATATTAGAGAATAAAATATTAGAGAATAGGTTATTCAGTTCGAAAACTCACAKCTATGCTTAGGTAGACAAAAATCTGAACTGCATCATTTCGCCAGATGAAGTCAATGAGATCCAAAATATCCTTCCAAATTTAGAAAACTCAAGTTTAAGAGAGGTCACAGAGCTGCAGTGTTGCACAGAGGCAAAATGTAGGGGTTTAATTTCAGTACTGTAATTTTTAGAATCCCCACTTAATCTCTTTAGCTCCTGAAATCCTGAGTCACATAACTTTTGTTAAATGAATATCCAAAGAATCTAATATTTTTCCTTCTGCACTTACTTAAACCAGTGTTACTTTGACAGGACTGAGTAGTTTAGCATGTGTCCCACGAGTGCTGAATTTATCTGCCTAAGAAGCATCAGAATAATGTTCTTAGCAAGGCACACTATATTGATTTTTTTTTTTCTCTCTAGGAATAAATATTGCTCTGCAAGAGAAGCAAAAGCGGAGAGGCAAACATGGGTAGAGAGGCATCTGTGATAACTCTTAGGCCTTCTGCTCCTGTGCCCCTGAGTGTCTAGGAGGGCATAAGTGGCAATGGCCCCTGCCCTACCTGATACCCACAGTAGTAGCTGTCCTGCTCTCCCAAACCTTTGGGTTCCCCAGTCATCTGGCCCAGCTCTCACTGCTTGTGAGTTATGGGGGCAAGGCACACTCAGCTCTGGAGGACTGGGCAAGCGCACACCACACAGAAGTCTCTCAGCATGACATGGATCACACCTTTSAGCCAACGGCAGAAATAGAGGGGAAGGAGCTGGAGGCAGCATGCTTTCTGTTGATTAGATATTGACTAGTATGCAAAAAAGTTCTTGGAACAGGGTTGCAATGCAATAAATATCCTAATCACTGAATTAGTTACGGACTGTGTTCTCACCATTAAGGTGAGGACCTTTACCTTGCCAGAGGAGCATGACGACTATGGTTGGGCAGAAGTCCAGGAGACACAGAGGAAGAGCGAATGCTGTGAAGCCTACTAATGTTGAGTACAACTCTGTATTGCACTTAATTTTTCCTAAGCTAGGTTAGCAAGGTTTACCTAAAAAGTGCAATACAGTCAAAGAAAAAAATCTCAGACCTGTTGGAAGAGCTGCAAATATATGAAGGAAAGGCAGACATCAACTCTTGCTCTTGTGGAGGTATTCACGGATATTCTTGGTGATAGTGCTTTGCAACAAAAATAGTGTGTGCCTCCCTATTATCATCACTGGAAAGAAATAGGATCACCAAAAACAAAGCAATGAAAATAGGTTTACCATATTTGCTAATCAGGCAAGAAGAGAGGAGTTTGTCTGACAAAAGCATGCATTTGTGTGGTCTGAAGCCTATTAAAGTGCAGGGCCACTGGTTATCGACAGGTGCCCACTATGAGACAAAATAATCCTCTTATTTGTCAGGAAGTTTAGGCCATTTACAATGACCTTTTCTGCTTTTGTGGTATTTTGCTTGCCTTCAGCCTTCTCTTCCTATTGAAAACAAGTGAATCTGTAACAGAAACCAGTGGAGTTGGTCTTCTGCTATCGTCAAGTAATCAAATCCTGGGGAATAAAAACTACTTCTGACAGAACTTCCTTGGGTGCCTSTTTAGATTCTTGTTCTTGATAATTAAGTTCAAAGCTATAAGATGTTTTTTATTTTTGTCTGAAATGATTAAGATCCTAGAAAGTATTTTAAATAAATTATTAATATTTATAATCATAATAACTGTGGCTACTAATTATTTGTTTGAAATGAATCTTAGTTTATGTAAGATACCTCTAGAATATGGTTGATCTAGTCCCACTCCTATCAGCTGCATCTCTATAATCTCCTCATCCCTTTTGGCTTTAGCACTCTGTTCATAGCTCTGTTAAGTCTGTCAGATGCTTTGACGGCCAACTCAAAGTGTTTATCAAGTTGGCTATCTTTAATTTCAGGAAGGAGATGCTGATAAAAATATTTTTTTTCTCTGGAAGTGTTGGTAGTTTCCTTTGAAAGGACTTGTTGCTGGCAAAGACTCCGGCATGTCTCTGGGAAGCCGTTTATATGTCATAAAAATGATGGGAGTTTCTCCTCCATGAGGAGCAAGAACTCCTAATCTAACCCAGTGCTCTGGAACATTATTTCTGGAAATATCTTTTTTTACTCGAGAAAGAGATAGTGTTACAATTGTTTGCAATGACAAAAATCATAATATTGCTCGTTTCTAGTTAATGTTACTAGTTTGTTGRTTAGTGTACACTGACTTTGATTGGCTTTGAAGGAGCTGATTTATATTGGTTAAGGATCTGATCCTATATTAGAGTCATCTTCTAAAAGGAAAACAGCGAGGAGTAAATTCATAAACTTCCATTTCATTAAGCGCACCACAAAATATAAAATAAAGTTCATTAAATAATAATYCTATGTAACTAAGCAAGCCTGCCTSTCACTGAAGATATAGATAAAATACATGCATAATTGACAAGATAGGAAAACATATTACAAAAAGGGCAAAGTCAACATGACCTCAAAAATCTATTAAAATTATCATACTCAATCATACTGGGAGTTTTGTAGGAGTGCCTTTACCAGCACTGTGTGTAATCCTAAGAAAATATGAGTACAGGATGACAAGATAAATAAGTTAATACAAAAGTCTTCACAGTAAGAAATGGGCACTCAAATAAACATATTAGCACCAAATCATATTGAAGAACTTAAGGAAATACTTGCTTAGAGTGCTTCCACCTGCCATTCTAAATATTTACCTAGCAATAAATTGTTTAATATCTGATAAGAGGAACCATTAACCAAGAGTGTGTTCTTTAACCAAAGATGAGGAGAAAGTAATTTTTTATTTGGGAGGCATCAATGTTTATGGTGCCTATGATCGTAAATGTCTAAAATAATAACAAATGTAAATGCTTTTGTGAGTAAGAAGATCAGTTACGTGCTTAAAATAAAGCATATTGTTAGTTTTTGCTGAAATACTCTTTTGACCTTGAAAAGTRTATAGCTATTCTTATTTGTACTTTATGTAATGGTTTTTTTATTGTCTTATACCTCACTTTTTGATTGAGTTTCATCATTATATCTGCTCTTTATCTAGTATTTGAAAACATTTTACTATGTATTGTCACCTTAACAAAAATTTTAATTAGAGAAAATCATTGGAAAAAGCAAATTCATTAAAATTCAGAAATATAATCTAGCAATCTTAATACTCTCTCTTTTAGATATAAATTACAGTTTATCTCCATTATAAAGTATGACTTTTTTTTATGCATACAATACTATTTCCGTAATATTTTATTCACTTTTCTCCCATCAATGGAGCTTTATCTGGACTGATATATCTGCTCTAATTAAAGCTGTATTATTCTGAAATTTTTCTTTTGCATACTTAATTACATATGAATATGAAATGGGAAAGACTTACGTGAATTTCTAAAGCCATTTAGAAAAGTGAGGTTTGACCTAAATATGTTCAAAGTTTTGAAGAAAAATTTTATTAAACCACAGGTGCATCTAAACTCTGTATCTATTGCAAAGGACTATATAGTCTGTTTGCTAATTAAATAACTATTTAATTTATTAATTATTTAATTTATATTTCAACTGAAGTGACTAATCTTGCCATCTGAATAAATACTAGGGTACATACAATGCCCTGAGGCAACATCTTCTTCAAGTGGAGCCTGGGTTCTCTTTCTCTGCTACCCCTTTTTTTAAGGATCGACTTGCTTACTCTGCAGAAAGTGGTTTGGAATGGAAACAAGTCTCGACCTACCTTCCGCAACAGTGTGTYTCATTTTTAATCTTTCTTCTTTTCCCTTCTTTCTTAATTAAATGGAGTCTTTCTACCACTATAGATGAAATTATCCAAAAACATCTGGCTGAAGTGATCAAAATAACGAGTGAGTGTTATTTTTAATACAAATAATTTTGCTCTTKAGGTTTTAATTGAATTAAGTGGAGAATCAAATTAAATAATGATTGAATTAAGGGGAAAGCATTGTACCAGCCAAGTTTTAAAMTGACTTTTAATACTCTGTTTCTAGTAGGAACTTCTAAAGGAGGTCTAACATTTTCCAGTTATTTTAGTATTTTTCTGAAAAATCAGAAATGCCATCTCTTACTACTCATATACATRTATGGTGATTTAAGCCACTGCACTTTTCAATATTACTTCTAAATAAACTGTGTGCTCTTGATTTAAGTTAAATTTATATCTWCTTTTGCTATGATCTCTTCCAGAATATAGATGAAAGAAGTCATGATTTTTCTAGACCGAAGTAATAAATGACTTGTGGGTGAGACTGTAATTTGGAAAATCCTGACTTCATATTTTTCTTTTCAATATTTTTTACTGTAGGTTGACACAAATATAGAGGAAGTGTTCTCTACTCTACAAAAGCATATTCTGGTTTTTTCACCTAAAATCAAGGGTAGCTATTTAGAAAGATGCACTAAAATAATTACCATTTCTCTAACAAATMTATGATTCTATGATGCTAAACATATCAAAGTGGATGACTGTTTGTTTAAACAATCTAGTTGTTTAAAAGAACAGAGAGAAATCCAAGGACACAGAATTGTTGGGAAAAWGTTAATTGTCCTAAAGCTGTGCAGTCATTCTTTGTTTGATTCTTTCTTGTTTCTAAAAGAAGTAATTGAARAATTGCAAGGTAGGAATTCGGTGTTGTTACATTTCCCGTTTACAGGTAGGAAAACAGGCTTAAAGAAGTGCAGTGATTTACCCAATCACACAGCCGTGTCAATTGCTTGTTTTGAGAAAGAACTATTATATCAAGGCAAGGTATCTTGCCTGGAAAATCATTTTGCTGTATGACATTTGCAACTTGAAGGTTCTTTTTTTATTTCTTGTTTAATCACACAGATGAGAACTTAACCATTTACCTAGACTTGTGTCTTGTTGATATCAGGTGCAAATAAAAATACCCACTTACAGCTAGCAATAAGAATTCTTTATAGGCTTAATACTACCCTTCCTGAGAAAGAGGCTCATTGTGAGCAAGGTAAGAAGGTTTGCAGATAGAGGAAAATGCAGGTTTTGAACAATGGGGACAGAATGCAAAAAGGAATTTTGATGGTCTTAGCAAAAAGACATTTAAAGGATTAATAAGGTGTTAATTAGGTTAGCAAATGTTTGCTGATGCAGGAGAGAAGAATGTGATGAAAGCAGGTGAGAGCACCTAAGCTCACCTGGAGTCAAATCTCCCAAACTGTTAACATAGCTGTTAATATTGTTCATAAAAGAGAATGCTGGTAACCAGATCCCTGAAAATGCAAGCAAAGATTACAGAATGTAAAAGTGAGCAATGCCCTTCTAAATTAWAGGGAGGGGATTTAGTGTCATATTTGTCACTTAAGAATGAGACGCTTTACTTTTACCCCCACTTGCAAGGCCCARTGGAGAGAGATTAGCAGTAAGCAGCAAAGGCTGCAGGAAAAAAAAAATGACCAATGTCACCTTTCCAGCTATACAAGCTACAGCAACTGAATTTTTATGCTGCTTCCCAGCTCCCCACGATGACTTACAGTTCACATTCTCAGCACTGCACTGCTAAGGACTAACGCCTTACTCAGCAGAAGGAACCTAAGGTGAATACACCCACTGCTCGTTTGTATGGGGTCAGTGTGAGCTGAAAGTGCCTCATACCAGACTATCATCAATATTGCTAGATAGGGAAGGCAACCAAATGATAACAGGGCTAGCTATGACCTTGGTGTAAGTGACAAACACCTTACATTATAGCAGTTCACAAGTGGCAGTAAGTAATAGGGCTCGCAGAGGTGGCCATCAAGTATGAGTAATTAACTGAAGCAATGCAGAGAGGATACATAAGCCTGGGAAATGGTCCAAGAAGGCAGCAGGGAAAAAAAAAAGGAAAAAAAACCTAGAAAAAGACATTTTTAAGACAGGAGAGTTATGAAGGATGCTGATAACATCCTGGCTGACTGGGCAGTGGAAACAAATTAGATCAATTTCCTATAAAAAATGAATATCTTGCCAGGCTTGGATAGCATCACATTAGTAGAACCAGTATTTTCTTTCCTGTTTGCAAGCAAAGCATATAACAAACTAGTATCATCAGAGGGGAGAAGGGAAGAGCACATCCAGAGTTAGGTTTAAAATATACATACATGTACTTATGTATATAAATATATCCAAGGACCAACAACCTGAACCTCTACTAAAAATAAGTATGCTATTAGATTTCTTTTTTATTGTTGTGTTGTTTGTTTTTAGATTTTTTTTTCTAGTTTCTCCCTCTCTCTCCCCCCCATTCTCACAACTGTGGGAGGGAAAAGGAAGAGTCTTAAAAATATCTCCACATGTRACAGAAGCAGTGATGTCCTCCTGAGTCAGCAGACGGGAGGAAAAACAGAAATGAAGAGAAAGAATATTCCTGTAAAGAGGAATGTTAGAACTTTGGCTTGGACAGGAAGCATGACTCCTGCAGAGGTATTTCTGGCAATGGAGTGTACCTAGTAGACTCTGCAATCACATGTACCCTTATTAACTGCATAAATCCAGAAGAAACTCATTTTTGCTTCCTTTATTTCTAACCATCTATTACTTTCAAAAGCTGTGAAATCTGTCCTATGATAGAAGCTTAACCTCCCAAGTGCAGTCTATCCCTGTAAGAGGAATGTGCTATCTTGTGAATACCAAGAGCCTTCTATACCCTTTCACAGCAGATCAAACTTTTATTATCTGTCTTCATCGCAACCTATTCCACCCTTTTTCTAAAAACTGGGCGTTACAGAGTGATTGAAGAACATCTGCATACAGTGATTGCCACAGGGAAGACCCAAAAGTATACAACTGTTAAAACCAGACTTGATWCCTCTATTCTGTGTAGCCTCTGGAATAGGCTTATGTTGAAGGATAACCAAGCAGGTAAGTTTTCTCTCAATGCGCTTTCCAGGGATGGTTACAAATGGAACACGTTAGTCCTTGCAGAATTCAGGAGTTGGGGGAGAAGATCAGAAAGCTGTAGGTGGGACACTCATTTGTAACTTTTTCTCTGTATTTCTTTTTGGTTGAAGAATTCCATTTTTATAGTGAGGGAAAGCAGTTTTCTAAGCACTTCTGTATGCACAAGAAAATTTCACCAAAATCTTACTCTGTTCCTCTGGGAATCCCATAACTGGAAAAAGGAAGCAGACACTGAAATAATATTCCCTCTTTCCTATGCATTTTTTCCTGCAACTTACTAAGCAAGGGCAGACTTGAGCAGGTGCTACAGAGAAAAAAAATCCCCACCAATTGCTTAAGAATGTCTTGTGGTTCATATCAAAGGTGCTTCTGAAACTACATGACAAGCAGGGAGATTTGAGGGGGAGACAGAAATAGAACTTCCTCAGATGCCGTTGTCTGAGCAAGGCTGAGCCAGGGAGCATGGTGCCAGTTCATGCCTATACAAAACTTGCTTTCCTTAAATCTAGCTGCAGACCTTTTGATCCATCCTGGGATGGATCCATCCATCTTTTTAACCTGCATGTGTCTCAGTGTTTGCAAATGAGCCTGAATTTTGTGCTCAGCGTCCAGTGTGCCCAACTTATTAATAAGTAACTGCTTTTTATGAAGCCAAAATAGAAGWTGAACACTCTGGAAAATGAAGTCCAGACGCTTTCAAAAAGTAAAGAGTGATTTTTAGTGTATTTATGCCAGCAGCATGATGACTTCACATCCTATAAACAAATGGGATTTGGTAATCCTGTGCCTGGAGATTTCTGGTTTATGTCTTGAAAGAMGTTAGGAGCAATAATAAGAGGTTACTAGTAAACTTAGGTTCCGCAGGAAGATATTCAAATCCTATGTTTGCTCAAAAATAGATCTGAAGATAATTGAGAAT
This sequence comes from Eudromia elegans, assembly GCA_003342815.1. Classification (NCBI taxonomy): domain Eukaryota; kingdom Metazoa; phylum Chordata; class Aves; order Tinamiformes; family Tinamidae; genus Eudromia; species Eudromia elegans. The sequence goes on from PTEX01000189.1 coordinate 1,532,751, forward strand.
AAGTAGAAACATAAGAAAATCACATGATTGCTCCCGTAAAGTCTCAAGATTTGATAATATGTGCTATTTTTTCAGCAGTTCATCAGCTGTGCTTGTAAAGATGAATACGTGCTAGCAAATCAGTTTGAATACTGAGTATTTAGAGATGCTTTATCAAGCAGCCGGGAGTTTCTGAAGTTTGAATCCTGCAAGAAAGAAGTAGTATCACTGAGGTACTTAAATAATACATGTACTATTAACTTTAGAAAATGAAGTATTTATAGATATTTTTGTGCTTTTGAAAATCTGCTCCTAAATACCTGTMTGAATGTCACTGTTTAGCCATGTATAAAGAAATAGAAATAAGGTATAAATAATTTAGAAATAAGCTATATGTATTTAGTGCACTACATGCAATTTTAAGGTAAAACTCAGGAACAATTCTGGAGTGACAAGTATGTCACTCATACCACTCAAGACAGTATGAGTATGTCTTGTTCATATCATACGTGAAATCATTCAGTTGTTTAGATTTAGGAACTGTAGTGCCATTTTGAATATTATTCTGGTAAAAATCTGTAGGAAACTTCTGAAACTGCCTGGAAACCTTCTGCATGAGAGCTGATACATTTGCTGTAAACAGTTAATTTTAACTGACAACCTGTCTTTTCCTATATTCATGACTCTTTTTTTCATTTTAGCTACTTTACCTGAACTGTAAGTTTCCCTCAAATTACAGATGCATACATATGCTTCTTCCCAAGATAGACAACCTCTTAGAGGAGAAACTGATTGATGGAAGGTCCCTATCACCATGAAACAACCAGGAACAGTTGTAAGAACATATTTCCAAGGACAGTATATATATCCAGCTGGCAATGTATCCTAGTTGATTGCAAAGGTTCGCCAGAATTCAGTTTGTGTGTTTGTTTTTTTTTTTTCTTGTCTTCCAGTTCTGCTCCATTTTCATATATTCTTTGTTTCTAGTACCTCAGAATAGCCTATCATTTATACTGAAGTTATTTTCCATTCCCTTTTCTTTTTAGCTTCCACTAGTGATTCATGAAATGGTAAGAATTATCTTACCAGAGCCTTTCTCTTGAATCTGCATTTCAAAATATATTCTTTCAAAGATATGTCTTCTTTGACTGACTRTTTCAAAAAGAGCAGTAAGGCTACYCCACACTTGTCTTTAAGACATAAAACAATASAACTAGATTGGATTTGCTGAAGTCAAAATTTGGCATTTTCTGTATATTCAATACTGACACATTCCAGGAAGAAATTTTATTTGAAATATGTATTCAATTTTTATACTAAATAWTAATGTTTGTCCTGATAATTTTATTCAGAATATATTAGTTATCTTTTACCAATGCCTTGATGTTTATGTAATATGTAATTTATAGAAATCATTGCTCACTAGCTGTTTGTTAAAGCAAGGGGCATGAAAGAGATTCTGGATAATTAAACCCAGATTTTTTTTCCRTGAAACATACAGGAGGCTGACTCTTTGTGAAAATCCTATATCCTTATGGYTTATAGGGAAGGAGAAGTTAATATACTCTGGCATTTACACAACTGTGCTTTGTTTTGTTGAGGGATATTTTGCCTTATTATTTTTTTGTTTGTTTTTTCACATTTAGTAAAGCAATGTTGTTATTCCATGTAATGCATCAGATGCATTTGTTATTCATGCTTTTTTTTATTAGAAATAAAATCAGTTTCTTTTATACAGTATTTAGATAATTCATATGGTTCTGTTTTTTTTGCATTGAAAAAATTGAGTAAAATAATTATTATTAACTCACTTTTAAAATTTTTAAATGTTATGTATGTCAACATTTAACTATTTTTAGAACTGCAGCTAGAATATTCTAATGTCACTTAATAATAAAAGAAAGAGAGAAGAAAAAACTACTAATAAACATCTCTAAAGTTGTTATCATGCATTTTTAGAGAGCTGGAATCTGATGGATACTCACATTTCAACTCTMTTTTGACTCTCCCTTTAAAGACACATTTAGTGGAAAAAACACCTCAAGAAGCGGAAAATTAGAAAAATGCTTTTATTAAAAATCCCTCTGTAGTTTCTACCATGGCATTGTGTGTGGGTTAAATAATGAGTAATGGATAGTAATGTTCACTTTACATTTCACCTGATATTGAAGTGTCCGGGATTGTTTCTCTTTAGTTTTCTACTAACATTCAATTCAATTTTAAAATTGCTATATTCCTACTAGCCTTCATGGTGTTCTCTAAGGAAAAATGAATAAATAAGAATCCCCTTTAAACTTTCTCTCCTCTGCTTTCTTGTGTTTTAGTCCTAACAAAATGGAAACTTCTATATAGACACTATCAAGAAGTAACAAATAGTGCAGTGTGCTTAACTTTGTCTTTGAAACTTATTTCTTGTTCCTTTTTTTTAAACTGTGAAAAATCTGAAATAACATCAAAGCACTGAAATTTAACGCAATAAAAAACGCAAGTGAATTATCCCATACCAATACCAGGAAAACTGTACTTTTTTAAAAAAAAGTTTTTATTTCCATATTAATTTCTTTTAATTAATCATAAAATCAAAGCAGAACAAGTTTTGGAAACTGTTGTGACTGCTCACAATATATTATTTTTGAAATATTGTCACTTTAAATGATATTTTCTTCTACATGCACAGAGCCTCTAGATCCTTTTCAACATCTTCTAATCTTTTACCTACATCAAATGTTATCCYGTGGTATGAGCTGATCTGCTTAGATTAAAAATTATTGTCTTAGTGTAGCCCTGGATAACAGTTCTATTATTGTTAAGAATTAAAAGGAAAAGCACTTTTTTTTATGTGTGGTTAAGTTTGAGCTATTTAAAATTAAATACCTTCCCCTCTCCTCCTTCCAGTGTTTTAGAGCTTGCCATAATACAGAMTTTGGTGGTTCTCTGGGTGAGTTTTGAGATTTTATGTGTACAAGCAGGGAAACTACAAGGTCATTGACCACCTTTGACTACTGAAGTAAAATTAAAATAGCGACAAAAAAGTGTATTGAATTTGAAATTAGTATTTGTGCAGTTATGCACTGGGATTTCGTGAGAGGGAACCAGGGTGGTAATGATATTGCAGATTTGTTCTTTGCATAAGGAAGGAGATTAAAAAAAGTAATAATGATGAGAGGAAAAAGGGGAGGATGAAAGATCAAAGTTATTATAGAAACTAATCACAGATGAGCAGTGAAGACTGATAATGATATGGAACAAGAAGAAATAACTCAAAAGTATGAGAGTGAAGGGAGTTTATAAACGTAAACCTGACATAATCCAGACTAGAAAAAAAAAAATTTCCATATTTTCCTCAGAATTCGTTTTTCTGTTTTTAAACATTTGATAGCTTTTTCCCAAGGATGTTTTTCATGTATTAGATTTGCTTACAAAGGGAGAGCTCTAATCAGTTGATATGAGTACTTATTCATAGAGGTCAAGGTTAGGGCCTCTCAAGAAACACGTAGGACCAATTCTTGCTTAGTAACTTGACCATCAACTCCCTCCACATCTGCAAACTCTGGCGTTGTGAGTCATAATAAAAACTCACATGGCCCAAGCACACCATTGGTAACCTTCAGGTTGTCATCTTTTGTCCTCAAATAGATTGATTTAATCTGTTGAAAATAAAGTGGCTATGCGATATCAAGGTGCTGTGACATTTGTTTATAAGCCCTATTTAAAAACCRATCCAAGATAAAACTTTTTTGAGACATGGCTGTCTTGATGGAGATCCTGATTCCCCAGGATGGCAGCTTTCAGCAGTTTTGTTGCTGATGTTGTAAATGTGACACGTTTTGAATAATGAGAGGATTGTTTCACAACCCTATAGAATTCGCCCAAGCACACTGAATGCGTGTCATAGGAATGTGGAGTGGATGATACGGAGGAGAGGGACGGTGAGAGAGAGAATTAAACCTGGCAAGGTCCGAGTCTGTGCAGTCTGAAATGAGTACAATAGAGAAAAGAGGGAGAAATCAGCTGGTTTTKTATTTATATATGTATATTTAAGATACTTGTGATTCCATTTAAGTCTAGCATAGCTCCATAACCTTGGTAGACATTTTATTCCAGGCTTGCAAGTCTACAGTTCTCATCCGTGAGGGCAAKGCACAGATACAGCCTTGGAAATTCTGTGAAAAAAACCCAAATATAATAATCTGTAGTCTGGTCTCAGAAAGAGGAGAATGATACAGTGATATTAAAAATTAAAGCCAGGGTTTACCCAGCAGTTATCTATTATGTGTCTTTTTTTTCTTTTTTTATTGAGATGGGAGAATTCTGTGTCACTGATACAAGGACTAATATTATAATAGATTTTTAATTGTACTGAGGAAAAAAACTTGCAGGGTCAAAATTTTTAATAAATGAACAGATTAAATGTCCCATGAAAGGTACCATATGTTTTTTTAAATTTGAAAATTAGTTGCAAAGTCACAGATAATTTAATTATATGATCTTGTCTTGGGATAATAAAGCAGGCCGAGAATTAWAATAGTCAGAGAATGAAACCTTTGCTGCTGAGAGATGTTTGGAAAATGAGGAATTAGGCTTAATGGATTTAAATTAGTCATATTCATAATATATTATTTTGACAATAACGTATTTAAATCATAACAAAATCATTATTGGTATGTCATCTAGTGAGCTGTACCTTCATGTTTTGCCAGGTTTCTCAGGCTTCACGCATACACATTTTGCTCTCAGTAAAAGCTAACATACTGTGGAAAATATCTGGGAAGCAAACATATCTGGGGTTCTGATGAGGTTTTTTATTTACAAGAACAGCCTTCTGAATACCAACTTTTAAGACCAATACTCCAAATTTGACTATTACAGGACACCTTTTTAGTAGCCATCTTCCAACACACTTGCAGTTGTCCCTAAAACGCACAAAAAAAGAGTTTATGAGAGCAAAGAGCAGAATCATCGACATCTCCTTGTAATATAAGAATACCTCTTTTCTTTTGTTTGTATTTTCTTCCCTTAATTTTTGAATTTCTTCTCTGTATATTTGTTCTTCTTTTCCATGCAGTGCTTTTTATGAGGTGTTATCATCACCAGCACATCCCTTCTATCCTTTTTCTTTTCGAATACATAGTTATRCACTGCCTTTCTTCTTTGCAGATCAGCAGCAAATAAAGACGCAAGTCTTTGAYCGGTTAACTTGGGTGCCTCTGAACATTGTGGTGCAAAGGCAACCTTATGGTTAACATACTAGATGGTCTGCTCAATCATATGAAGAAAGTATGAACTTTTTTTAAAAAAAAATACTAAGCAGCAAAATMTGAGATCTCGTTGCTTATTCTCTTCATCATTAGCAGCTTGATGAATTTGATATCTTTGCAAATAGAATGATCAGAATCTTTAGTAAGTATCCACTCTGACTTACTAGAATAAAACAAAATATATTGGGGGAAAGGCTAGAAATTATGTCTTACTTCAGCACTTAATAGAAWATGAGCTGGTATGAAATAGTGAAAATCCATAGGAAAGTGTTCTAGATAATTTGAATCATTAAACAACATTATTGAGCCAGATTAAAAATTTATTTTCTTATCTCCTCCTATTTTCAGAGACGAAGGTGTCTCTGTAGACTTGTGATACTCCATCTTGTATTAAGCAATTTCCACCTCAAATAGATTACCCTGTCTTTTCAAATGAACAGTCTGGAATACTTTCAAACATAACTCTATATGGTAGGTTCATCCAGTTACTTTATTCTTTTAATTAAGATAAAATATTTTGTATTTCTTGTCATAATTTTAAATTATACAACATATTTCCCTATATGTCATGAAAGTTCCTATATATGCAAACACTTACTGTTCTAAATGACTATATAAGTGAGGATCAAATAGAAGTGTTGTATAAGAGATAAACGAATTTGAACACTCCTCAGTGGAAAATAATTTTGCTATATGATATTGGTCTCACTTCCTTCCCGCTCTAAAAATCTTCTACTGAAAAGAAAGTCTATGCATAGATTGATTACTAGAAGAAAATATTTTGGATTTGACTTCTTTCTAGGCTGGATACTAATCTCATCTATCACTTCCTTGAGTTTCAGTTCCCTGAAAAATATGATCTGAAAAACAYAATCTTAAGTGCATAAAAATCAGAAGATAAGGTTAGAACTTCCAAAATCTTTCAGTGAACAACTGGTTGGATAGAGATCTGTGATGAAGACTTTACAAAATAATACTATTAAAGGACAAATTTGACTTTYAATTGAGTGAACGATGTATTTAGAGTTAGGAGGGGAAAGTATAATAGTGGGCTTCTGTTCTAATGTTTTGAAATATAGGTGTACCCACCCCAGTTACATTGTTTAGGTGACAGGACCAAGTTTCCTATGACCTTCAAAGACTGGGCAGTATTAGAATTTGCAGTATAGATTTATATCAGTGTGCTAGCATCAGTGATCTGATCTATAGGCTTGTGTTAGGTGACCTGGCCTCATGACAGAAATATTTGCTCTCCCTCAGATACATATTTTATGTATTGATGCTTTGTAAACATTTTAAACATTTCTAGGGGCGTAAAACTGAAATAAAAGTACTTTTTAGATAGTGTCTCTTCACTTTCTGTTTCTTAAAGTTCTGAGTAATGACTGTGACCATTCTTACATTATATTAAAGGRCATCTGGTTTGATGCACACCATTTGCAGTAACTCAAAAAGTATAAAATATATTTAAATTACACCAAACAGTCAGTTGAAAATTTCCCTATGAGACACAATTTGTATACTACAATTTGTATGCTCCTGGGTGGCCACTGACTTGCAATAAGAAGGAGAGTGARGAACGTCCAAATTCTGCTTAGAAGATGCTAAAAATGTGGTGAAGAATGAGACAGTCAGTGGATGAGAAGCAGAAAAATATTATTTGAGATTTCATGTGTCAATAATGTTAAATATTTAATATGATGTCACTATTTGAAAAAAAATTTGGAGGCTCCAAATAATACCATAACAATTTTATTTAAATCCAACACAAAACATCTAATATTAAAAATTTAACAAAATTAAACAATAMCCAAAATGCACTTCAGTTTTATCAAAAAGAGGTGGGAACACAGTTTTTTATTTTATCCTATTTTATTCTATTTGTTATATCCGTCCATTACAATTGATAAGATTAAAGGGAGATAACCTTTTCATATACTGGGTTATGAAAGACTTTTTTTATAGTCTTGTTTTTTTATTTTGTTTAGATTATTCTTTGTCATGATTCAGATTACAGATCTCTGTGTGACTCTGACTCTATAGGATTTGTGTGTGACTATAAATAAATACATTAAGCTAGCAAGCACGTTGCCTGTCACCCAACACCATCTACTCAGAATGAGCTGCTGAACCAAAAAAACCTAACAGCAAAAAAGAGGTAATTAACATTACAAATGATTGTTCAAGAAGCAATGTGTACTCAATGCTGGAATAGTTTTCTCCTCTTTCCCCAATATTCGTGGTAAATTTGTTCAAGTAAATGTTTCTCTTCTGAAGAAGAAAATAAAATGTGTGTTTGGTTGAAGGAAGAAAAAGGGAGCAGCTTTTCACAGGGTGTCACGTGATTCTGACCGAAGAATGACTAATGCTGAAAGAAACTTACTATAAAAGACAGAGATTATGAATTCTGGATTTCACCATTTACTGGAAGTGAGGGATCTGGTCTCTGAGCACTTTTGGGCAAGAAAATTGAATGAGCGGATGATACAGTTTTTGTCTTTGGTTTTGTCTTCCCCACGCTGTGGGGAAAATTTGCTAGACACTGAAAACAGTAGATTTAACCACYTTATAGCTTTAACTATTCTTTTATTCTTGTGTCATTATTATGTTTAAAAGCACTTGCTTTTTTTAATGTCTCATCCAGAAAATATTAACCTAAGAATAACTTTCTGGATGAAAGATGTCCCACTGAAGTAGTATGCATGAAATTAAATTACATGCCTGGAATTATTCATATAGAAAAGTATCTGTGGGAGGAAAAGAGGTATTACTTCCCTGTAATTCCAAGATGAAACACCATCAATTTCAGTAAGGTAAAAACTGCACCATTTCTCTTACTGTATATGTGGATGTTATTGCCCTCCAACCACAACAGTCCCAGTTCTAAGAAAGCTTGAAAAATGTCTCTCTCTTTATCTCATTTTTTCTCTCTTGCCCTCTCAGTTCAAATACCATGTTAAACATTGAGAGAGGGAGAAAAGCAGAGCAAAACTTATCTAAAGAATATAAACATATCGCATCAAAATACTGAAAAGAACCCTTGTGTTTTGATTAGTTAAGCACTCAAGATTAAAGAAGGATTAAGAAGTCTGGTTTGTGATTTTCAATAGTTTGTGTTACACCTTTTCCTTTAAAATCTCTGTTCTCCAGTTATTGCCTGTTCCTCACTGGAGGATATAATGACGAGTAAATACTTAACATGTTAAGAATAAAGCGTATAGTGTTTAGTATATTCATAGTTCTTTATTCACAAAATAAAAGATATGCAGATTTCTATGATATTTCAAAATATTTTAATTTTGATCTTGTCACTTAGAGATGCAGAGGTTTTTATTAGGCATGTGGTAAGTTGGGAATCTAGCATTTTCTTTTTTTTTATTCTCAACTAAATTTCATTTTGAAGGTTCAGTTTAAGAGATCTATTGAAAAAGCAAATAAAAAAGTAGAAATGACAGCTAATAGGTCACCTACATGGCTGGAACATCCTAAAATCATTGTGCAGGTGATTGCTACCTGATCTAACAGAGAAACTGGTAAGAGCAGCAGTTTGATGTTTTCTGTACACACCCTTACTGGTGCAGTGCATATACTCAGCTGGTGCATTTCATAAATATTTGCTGACAGTTGAAAATCATATATAGCTTTAAACAGTGCTACAACATATTTAAGCATTCTTAGCATATGTTCTGGTGGTACCACGTTTCAAGTCTTGTGAAAAAAAGCTAAAGGGCCTTGAATTGAAAATTSCACCCTGTGATAAATGTTTTCATAATTTTTACATTCCATTTCCCTTTTATGTAAATTTTCTTTGGTGAATGCTCCACACTGATTTTCCACAGGATCCTGTATTTGCCTAAGCTCTCCTTGKCTGTGAGGTGGGACTGCTGCTCCCCTTGGTGCATCCCACTCTCACGTTCCTCGCTTATCCGGAGCTGGAAAGGCATTGTTTGCACTTGAGCTTCCTCCATATCCAAACACACAAGTTTTCCTCCTCCWTCTGGCTGAGATGCATCCACATTAAACATGTGAACCTAGGAACTGATCTTGTGTCTAGAGATTTAGGTTTATATCTGGGAAGTTCAGAATTTCATTCCAGCTACGTCAGTAGACTGCACTGTTGTGATCACCTATTTTTTTGTCCTCTCTAAACAAGATGCTCTGCCTGTTTGAGCTTCTTTTGTTTCTCCTGTGTCTTGACTAGCTTCTCATCTTGATCAATTTCTCTGGCTTTACCAATTCTCCTATGATCTCATGTTCACAAGCAGWAAATCCACCAGTGCTTTTCAGTTTGTATTCTTCCTTCTAAGTTTCTTTGTCTCAATCTTTTATTCAAGATTTCTGCTCTCATTCTGCTTGCCTGCTGGGCTTAGTTTTTTTTCCCTTCTTTCTTTTCCTAGGTCCTTTCTCAGGTGTTGTCTGAAGGTCCTTCTTAGRTAAACCCAATCTACTTGTGATTACTCAGCCACTGCCTTTTCCCCAGTTTTCTGTATGTCCCGGTCCATGTATTTCTGTTGAGTTAGCTCACATTCCTTCCGTCCAACTCCCAATCCTATTTGTCTTCCAGTGTTTCTTGTCTTAATGCCATTTTTGTTTGCTTGCTTGTGGATGATTTTCCTCTTCTGCCCCTAGAGACTCCTGAACATTTTGTTAAAATTTCCCCAGAAATGCATCTTTCACAGATGAGTCTACTATTATGTCTTGCATTAGAAAGTAATTGCTCAGATGCTTTGGRTATTCAAATAATTAAAGAAAATCCCCATGAAAAACATACTTTGTTTCATTTTTAACCTAGTTATCATAGTCCAATTATGTAAAACTACTACTTTTACAGGCATGTTCTTTACTGTGTCACTATTTTGAAGTAACTGCCATAAGTGTATTGCTTATTTCTGCTAGTTCTTTTCCATATCTTGATATGTGATTATCCAAAGTGTATATTCTTTCTTTTTTCTTTTTGCTGTGGAGTGTGGAGGATTGTCTCTATCAGCTCCAGATTTGCTGCCATTAGAATGACAGCCTCAGCAGTGTTGTTAGGCTAAGGCAGCTTTCCTATGCATTTCCAATTAATCCCAGCAGGTTGTCTCTTCGTGGCAGGATAACATATAAAGTGCACTGCAAGATTATGGCACTTTCAGATTGAAAAGAAAATACTTGTGTCTGCATTTCAAATACTCAGTAAGACAGATGTTACAGATAGTCTTTTATACATACTATGCTTGCTTTTTAAATATTTTGCAGTGTGCAAACACTATGTAGTAAGTGCTCTTTCTCATATGCAAATCTCATTGCATATTTTGAAAACCAAATAGAAATCGTATTCATGTTTTAGCAAAATAGTGAAAACTTTAGAGTAAATGCAGGCTAAATAATTAATCTACGAGTAGAAAAAAGTTACCGTAGCAGACTGCTGTTTTTGTTTGACATATCTATTTCTGAAAGGGTTATAGTACTTGTTATTTGGGATGTTATTCATACAAAGGAGTTATACTACAATACTAGAATTACTAGTAGGAGTCCAAATCCCTACAATGAGTAAATGAAAATGTGAATTGCTATTACTGCTGAAGAAAGGTTAGAAGGTATACTCACATCAATAGGCATGCACACACATGAACACAGTCATGCATATATGTATATGTATATATGTATCCTAGAGTTCCTATAAATGATTAATTATTGCCATTTTATTTTTTTCAGCCATAAGGATTCATTAATCAACACTCCTAAACTATCAGAGTCATTATTGAATAGATAGTTTGTTATAATAGATTGTATTTCGTAGAGTGATACTATTACGCAGATGTTTTGAATTGCAAATGAATAGCTGCACATCTTTTGGATCTCTTAATGCATGCCAAATCAGAGCCAAATAGCCACTAGCTACATAGATAYAGTGTGACATTTCTGATTTCTCTAGCTTTTTTCTAGCATCATATTTGTAGAAACAGAAACTGTTAAAACGCTAAGCCTTTTTCTTAATAATTAAGTGCTTATGATTTGGATAAAACTGTACCCCTCTCTCTCCCCCGATCTGTCTATTTACATGTAAAAAGCATATTTATTTTCTGGAATAAAATATATAAACACTTAATGTTTAAAATTGGTGTTCTGACAGCTTACAAAAAGTTGCACATGACTATGTTATTTTTAGTCACATTTAAGATTAACTTAARCCATTCTTTGCTATTAGCTGTATGTACTTACTATACCTGGTTAGAAAAGAAAAAAGATTTCTATAAATTGCTGCATATTCTATTGGTGAAAAATGATTTTAACTCTTGTTTTGCAGTGAAAGGCTCTAGTAGGTGATTAAGCTTTGAAAGTCAAAACAAAATATTCCATTCATCAGGTAAGCTCCAGGCTCCAGCACTGCGGTAAGAYAGATTTTCTTGCTGCTAACAGCAGGAGATGTTCTTTGATGTGTTCTCTGGCAGTTCAGTACAAATGGGCCTTACATGAATGTTGACAGAATTGAAAACCAGYTAGAGGAGCTAACCTCAAAACTATATTTTATTACAGTGCTATTTTGGCAATTGCAATATATTACTTTAGAAATGAGCAAAATAAGTCAAAGAAGCCAATTTTATAATAGTAGTGGATGTATAAAATAAATTCTTCTTCAGAAAACATTAAGATCTTTATGGAAGAAGTAGTTATTCTTTGTTTAAAATAATGGATGTGTTCAAATACTGAAATAAAAATGTGTCCAGAAACCCAATTTTTCAAAAAGTGTTTCATTTTCAGTTAGGTCGAAAAGTTAAGATTAATATTCTCCATCAAATCTAAAGATTTCTTAATTTTATTCAAAATATATTTTTATATTTTTTCTAATAAAAATAGCATTTCAGATAAGCATATATCCAAAATGCTGGTATCAGTTTACTGAAATGAATTTGTATGTTTTTTTTTCCTCTAGTGTGATGGAACTCCATTATTTAATGAGAACGCGGATTGAGAATCTCTTGCACATATCCYAAATTCTATGTCATGCTCAGTTCAAGTACATTTCCCAATATAAACCATGGTCAAACTGCTCACCTCATAATCCAAACAAAAGTCTCTTGGGCACTATGATATAAAAACTGCAATCTGGGAGCTCATCCTAATGGATGAGCCAAACAATGTCCTTCTAAATATCACTACAATCATTAAATGAAAAAATAGGTAACTGACTGTAGTTCATYTTTATTTTTTTTCACCTTAAAAATATTTGGTTATGATTTTCTAATAGAAAATTAGTAAATGAGACCTATTTACTTTGGGACAAGATTCTCTGAACCCAGAAGCTGATAGAAAGTTTCAGGCTGAGAAGTAGGATTTGGGGCTGGACTGAGGGAGGGCTAAGAGGGTACCGGACCCTGGCCTCATCTGCTCTTCATGGATAAACTTTTGGGCCCCACAGAACCTTGGCCCATACGGCATGTTTGGTTCTGGACAAGCAATGGCGGTGACGCTGCTTCTCGCAGACATGGATGGAGATGTCAGAGCTGGAGTGAGAGAGCAGGAGGATGTGTTCTCCAGATGTCAGAGCCTGGGAAGCTAATGGCTGCAGGTTGCTCAGGACCACCAACAAGAGCAATAGATAACGAAATGCATCCCTAAAGGCAGGAGGAAAGGGCACAGGGAGGCCTCCCCAAGGAGATGGGGTTGTGAGGCTGTAACGGTTTCATCCGCCACCATGAAACTTCACTAATGCAGGAGTGTAATGCAGCTCTCAGTTTCTGTTCAGATACAAATGCATGTCTGCATCAGGATGATATACTTTACGTGCCATCTAGAATACATTACTTTTATTTATGCATTTTCCTGGTTTTATAGCTATACAAATGGAAGGACTTGAAATAATTTATCTGAAGTATAACATATATGCACTATTCCTAATTTACAAATGATTACATTGTTCCAATAGGAATAAAAAAGAAGGTGGCAAAAATCCTATYCTAGCTGCTTGAAATGAAAAGTGAACCTGGAAATAAAATATATATAGACTCAGTCCTTKGGGAGAGATTTGGATCCCATGAATGCTCTAATGCCTCAGAATGTTTTACTGAGGAGAACAGAAACGATCCTTTTTGGAAAAGTACCATTAGACTCTAGGCCTCGATTTTATGAAATCTGTCATTTATTCTGTTTTGAAGTGACAAAATAAGAAAATGCTGATGTGAATTTCAGCAATTCTTGAAATACCAATTGCATTTAAATTGAAGGGTAAGGGAGAGATCCTGTCTGCCGGAGGTGTGGTATTCTGTTATCCCTGGTGCCAGTGACCTGTGCAGCACGGAGAGTGAGGCTCRATTTTGATGACCACTTGGTAGTAAGGTTTAACTAGATTATCTGTAGTTTGGGGGTGGGTGACCCTAACTCTCAGGTGTACAAATATTGAAGATAAAATGCCTCAGCAAAATGGATGAATAATATGTCTGTGATTTTTTTCCCCTTGGTTATATGGATCATACTTGGTTTATAATGGRAGTGAGAATAGTGAATTCTAGAAAACAAAATCTGTTCTTTTTCAACTACAGTTTTCATTTTTGTGTGTATGTTTTGGGTCTTAAATGACTGAAACCATTAAATTAAATACAGCATACAGTGTCTATTACAAAGGAGAAATTTTGGAACTTTGGGAAAGAATGATAGTAGAAATGAAGAGATTTAGCCTTTCTTTTTACTTGGATAAGAATTTAACKACTAGTTATTAAATTTGTTTGTGAAATGAGTAATTCTGTGAAATAACCAGTGGCCAGCATAAGCAAATAGAATAAGAAGCTAAGAATTTGAAAGCTTATCTATTAACAAACTCATGAGTCAGTAATTCTGAAAGATGAAATATTTTTACAGCTAGATATTTTAATGTAGCATTATTAGATTAATAGAGTTAATGTCCTCCTTATTATGGAGAAGTTGGAGCAAAAAGCTTTCCTCTATTAATTTGTTGCCATGCTTTATCAGCAGGAATCTATTTAATTATTTTTTAATTTGTGGTTTAATGAATGCAATGAACTTATTTTTTAATGTAGTACACTATTTTATAGGAGATGAAGTGTCAGTGTATATGATAAATAGCAAAGAAATCATAGACTGTTAAAAAAATAAAAATATTATAGAATATTACTTACAAATAATATATGAGTGTATTTTAAGCAGCTGATTAAATGAAACAAGAGTTAAGATTAGATTTCTTGTACAGAAGATATTTTGGCCCCATTAAAGCTGAGAACAAAATTCTGATTTTCTTCAAGAAGTCTTGCTAAGTAAGTTTGTACACTTATATCAAAAAGAACAGAGTAAGGAAAAACAGTATATTTTGTGTATTTTTGCATATTTCTAATCAATTTAGTGTTATATAGGTATATGATTGTGCACCAGTTTTACAATATATTGATATGTAATTATACATCTTTTATGGTTGTATACACACTGATCAAAACCAAATCAAAACAACCATAACTCTCTTACTTTTTATCTTCCACTTTCTTTGAAGGGAAGTGGAGAAAGAATGGTAATAGCAGAACTATGTGTGGCTAATCAGACGTACTTTCCTCTCTGATTAATGTTGCTGAAAGAGCATAATATAAGAAATTTCTCAGTACAAGAAAAGCGGGAAATATAACCAAGACTAAGTCTTGTTTTTCATCTGGTAGTATGTACCCTAGAAAAAGTAAGATTGGTAAGAAAAAGGCAACAGAATTCGGCCACAAGGAAATTTAAAGATTCTCCTGCTTGATGTTTTCTTTTTCTTGTTACTCTCTGATTTAAGAAAATATAGTTTCTTAGTATGTAAAATTTGTAATATCTGTTCATAGCATAAATGGCTACTAAATGATTATTTAAGCCAAACAAGATTTCATAGTCACTGGGGAGTGTCAAGTAGGAAGATTTTGGGATTTGCATAATAATTGGTTTGAGACAAGCGATATGCCATATAGTGCTATGTATACAGAGAGTAATGAATATGGCAGCCACAGTCTGCTAGATCCATATCAGGAATATAATGAAAGCAGAATATTTTTCAGTCTTTGGAGGTTTTCAAACATCTATACAAGCTAATGAGCTAATTTAGATAAGCATTAAACATGAATTTAATCACATTACTGGTAATTATTAGCAGACACACAATGCGAAGGCCTTTTAGTTTCCTTCAAAAGTTGTAATTAACCATAAAAAAGTAAATTATTTGACCTCGTGAACTGCATATAAATGACTCAACTGAAGAAATGAGATTTAATAGGATGCTTAGCTTAGAGTCATTTTCCCTTATATATTATTTAGCTGAAAGTAAGTGTGTTCTCTTCCCAATGCTAACTTAAGAGCAAAATTAGGCTGTATTTCTGAAAATGTTATTCAGTGAAATGACCCTGAAAACCAAACCTRTCCACTAAGAGCATGCAGCATATGTTTGTCTGCGRTGCGGGCACCACRTCCCCTTGCCGYCTTTTACATTTGTCATGAATTGGTKCTTCAGCACTAAATACTTCCAGCGGCCTTGCTAGCTCCTCTGAAATGCTTGAGGTTAAGCATGTGAAGGAGTTGTCTCGCTGGATTAGAATAAGAAGTGTGCTCCAAATAAGACTCAATGTTTTACTCAGCAAACATTACAGAGGCGGGAATGTCTGGCTCACAACGCTGGGAGCGTAGGAGCAGCTCCTCTGTGAGCGCCCACAGCAGAGGGGCTGTGCTCGCCATGCATTTCCGTGGCAAAAAGGAAAAAAGGAAAGCAGTATGGAAAGAAGTATATAAAGAATATATGACATGATTTTCAGGGAGGTTTTAAATCCTAGAAATAGCTMATTTTTTAATGTCATAACCTTAAGTATGAGACCAGTCATATTTTTAGTTTGTGTGATTTTACAGCAAAAGCGGCTGTTAGGTAAAGTCTTGTAGCTGATGTATATAGAGATTGGTCCCTGAAGTTATTATTCTGGAAAGAAACACTTAATAATCTAATTTTAAATAATGGAAGTGAACTGTTTTTTAAAAGTTGGCAAATGGCCGTGACTACTCAATTTCTCACAGGCAGTGAGGGAAAGTGCTTTCTTATTTAACAGAGTAGTGAGCTCGTCTACTTTTCCATTTATCAATGTGCTCAAGAGTATATCTTACATGCCCTTACTCATGTTATTCAGGAGTTACACACCYTCAGCAATATTGAAATATGAAGATTTATATAGAAATATATAAAATGCCYTATTTCCAAGGGATTATAGCTGATATGAAAAAGGATTATTTTATAAGAGGGTTGTTGCAAGTAACTTTTTCACTTCTCAGAAACTGGTAGAAAGACTTATTTTTAACTAGAAACTACTTCTGAGATGTAATTTGGGCAAAAGGCATAATCTTGAAATTATCAACTTGAAATATTTTATTTTTCATCAGAGAACAGGAAAAAGAATCCACGTGTGAATTTTTCCTTCATAACTTTGATTTTTGCTGAAAGTCTTTTCTTGTATAATTCATCATTCAACAGAAAGATGAGCTGACCAAATCAAATATCAACTGTCATATTTGTCTTAGATTTGGCAATTTTGTAATATGTTTTGCATATAAAACCTTGTTTTCAGAGTTAATCACTTAAATTCATACATGCCAGAGTTATAATCATCTTGACATGCTAGGTATCAAGTTAAGCTAAGGTGTCAAGCWCTGTTGCACATCAGAGATGGGGTAAAAAGCGGAATCAAGCCAAAGCTGCACTTGTCCCATCTTGCTAAGGAGACCGGCCGTATCTTGCCTCCAGCATCCTTTCATCTTAGGAGCTATTTTTGTGAAAGCTGCTTTCCAACCCTCCCCAAACACAGGGTATTTGGGATAGGAACAAGTGCAAAGACATCAGACAGACAGASGAGTCGCTGATCAGCAGAATATATATAAGTGGTGTCTGAAAGTTGAATGATCAACAAYTTCGTGTGCTTTTTTCTGCAGTATATATATWTTTTTTTYCCTCTGGTAAGAGTTTTAAGTTCCTGTCCTCCACTATTTTTTTTCTTCTGCTCTATTTCAAAATATTTCGCTCTTCTCCCCATGTCACTTGTTCTGATGTATGTGTCCTTTCTCCATTTGTTGGTTTTTCATCTGGCCAGTCCTTGTTAAATAAACATTTTTGAAATAGCGTGGAACTAATATAATAGTTCCTGTAATTGCATTCTTCAGTTTGTCATACATCTTCTTACACAGTTTTTATATCAGCAGTTACAATAAAGGTGCACACTATCTAGATGCTAATTAGTATTTACCATAAGAAGCATAAACATTAACTATGATACAATCCAGGACAATGACAAGAACATGATCATTAGTGCCAAAGTTGACATCTAATAATGARCTTAAACTACCCTTTTATTTATTAGAGGGATAAAAATTAATTGATTGATAATGAAGAACGGAAGCATACTTGTTTGGAATGAAAGTTTCTGTCAAACTTCACGGAGTGTGATAAGAACGTGATGAGTGGAAGGTTATACCTATGCTTAATGAATGAAGCTCGCGGTTCCATTCTCAGCTGAAGTACTCGCAGACTGGTGTATGTATGTGYATGAATTTAGAATATTATGTAAGGAAGAAAAAGTATTCTTTTGGGTTTTGTTTTGCATATTTTGGCATAGAAAGAATATGTGTAACTGCTTTCTGTGCTCTGTCTAGAGCACGTGGAGATAGGCCTATATCTGGATGTCTCTTCTAGATATCTCTTTGCTCTGCTGTATTTAAGTAATTTACTTACAAAAATATCATCTTCTTGTGAAAATATAAAATTCAGTTGAGAAAGAGATGTTGTTTAAACAAAGGATGAACTTTGTTTTTGTTTTCTGAAGCAAATCTTCTCGAATTGAATTATAGCCATATATCTCCAGTTTATTTTTCCAGTGAACCTGCTGGAATTGCTTTACAAAGCTATTAATAACTTATTTTTATGCATTTAATAGTCTGTTATTAGACAGTCCAGCTGCAGCTATATGTAACCTTGTTTTTTAACTAAAGTATCAAATTTGAGTATGGAAAATCATCTAGCTGTTAAATATACAGCTTTGGTTTACAAACACATCTTTCTGTCTGGTCTATTTTAGAATCCTCATTAAGAGCCTACAGCCCTTTATATCCTGTGTTAATAAGCAACAACTTCCATTACTTTTGCTGTTGAGTAATAATACTGAAAAAGCATGAAATAAAATGAGGAATCACAGTATACGGTGATAACTCAAGAAAGAGAAAAGCTTTTCACGTCCATATAGTAAGATGTCTGCAGTCTTTCAGTGTTTTAAACCATGATCACCTTTCACACAGTGTTGAAGSGCTGCTTGTCCCTTGGGGCGATAAGGAAGCTATGAAAATGCAGAGCCACTTTCCAGCCCAGTGTATCCAAAACTGGGCAGTACTCACTCAGGCATCTTAGCTCCACTGCCCACCACGTGTTAGTTCATGTCTGTGCTGTGGAACCACAAAGACTAACTTACTTGGGTCAGTTTGGAGGTAGATGCACTGAATATCTTCCACAGACTTTACTAATGGGAATAATCTTTGGAAAATGTCAGGAATGTTGTCCCCAACTATAAAGACCATTCTTGAATCTGAAGCCAAATAGGAAACAAATCCAGTGGCAGTCAGTTTAAGAAGCATTTTGTGCTTTCTGGCTCGCATGTTTCCAAATTTTATTTCTGTAGAGTGTCTCCAGAATATCTCTGGAATATGTTTTTATTTGGTGCATCTCAACTCAAAACATGTCTTTTCAATTTGTGCAATTTGGGAGTGGATCGCTCAAATAGTGTAATGTATAGAAAAACTTTTAAGAGTAAATATACAGAATTATTCTTGAATTTATCTATAGGGAGACCAGATCTTTCTTTTGGATCACTGTGGAGGAAAAATTGCACTTTCAAGTGTTTAAGATTTGTTGTGGAAATTACTTGATTTTCTGGCTTATATTTGACATTTTGAAGATTTGATTTTAATAAGCATGCTGGGACAAGTAATTTGTGTTAACCAGTGACAGAGCTACATTGATTTACACAAAATGATGAGCTGGTTCATTTCTTCTATAATAGGGCAAAATGCCTGTGGCAGCTTTTTCATGAGAGAGGCACTATGCAACTCTTAGTAAATTCTCTCAGTTCAGTGAATCAGCATAGGCTGTAAAAGACGGAAGAAATATTCATACGCCATGCTGGTCATCCTCCTTTGCATGATGAAAACAAAACAAAACACAGCACAGCACAACAAAGCAAAAAAAAAAAAAAAAAAAGCCAATGAGTGATTTTTGACCCATGCAGCTAAAAAAAATTTGCCTGAACAGGTAAGAAAACAAGCTGTCTCCATGTCCATGGCAGCAGATGGTTCCAGTGGGATCTTGTTCATTCTGTGAGTTTTTGTGACCTCTGGATGAGCGGAAAGTTGCGCATGAATATGTAGGCAGGCACCAGCAAGGCAGATGTTACACTTACTGACCTTCCCTCGCTGAAACCGATAATCATTTTGGCTGTCATTCATTGTCCTTTCGAGGCTTTCACACAGCAGACGAATGCCAAGGAGACATATTTGATCCTGCAGGTCCTGCCAGAAATTAGGTTTGGACTTGAATTTTTTGGAATAGACTCGAGCTTAGTTTGACAACAAAGGGAATGCTGCTGCAGTAACACGTGCAGATGATAATGTTTCTCAATCTGTTTGCATGCTCCAGAGCAGGGAGATATTGGAAGCCTTTGCTACTTTTATGCAGCAGTGGTTATGACAGCAAAATATGCAGTAATATCAAATCATATATATATATTTAAATACAAGAAAAATGTTGAATTTACATCTGTGTAGCCTAACAAATGGGACAGTCATGAAGAGGGTTTCAGTTAAGAACAGGCAAATCTTTATTGGCAGTCATCGGAATCTTCCACTTTTATAAGTGACAAAAATGAATATGTGAAATATAAAGATAAGTAATTTTTTCTTCTGCATCTATTGACATCTGATCCACTTTAATTACCCAGCAGCTAAAATAAATGGGGTAGAAAAACACAAGTTTTCTGTGGTGCTTTGTCAGATTTCTTTCAAAACTTCATTAAGAGTTTTTTCGAGATACTGCAGTGGTACATGAGGATAAACAACACTGCAGCTGTATCTACTAGACAGAAGGAATGTGACAATAGAAGCATAATAATGTTCAAGGACCCGAGAATATGAAGGGTTTTACTTCTTTATAAAATACAGTGGGATGGCTATTTCCCTATAGGAACAGTATTTTCTGTTCATGTCACGCATTTGCAGCCTTACTGCCAGCATTTGGCTCAGTCAAAAGCCCAATTTACTAGTTGCCTAGCTTCCTTTCACCCTTTCTCCTCATGTGCTCTCTGTTCCATCCTATATCTACACAGCCTCTAAAGTCCTTGATACCTTTGATGTTTGCAGTTCTTACGTTTAATCAAACTRTTGAGAGTGCAAAAATTACTCGTAATGACAAATAGTGTGGTTCCTTATAGAAACAGGATAAAAACATACGATTAATAAGACACACAGCAAAGGAAGAATTCATTATGAATCCTATAATGTTCAAAAGCACATTTGATGATTGGGTACATAATATAAAACTATTTAGCATATACTTTTTGAAATACTGGTCATACTAATATAAATACCTCCTATTCATTTTACTAGGACTAATATTTCACTATATACCTTACAAGTACAAATTACATCTTTGAATTTCTTTTCATATGTTGCAGTAGCAACATTATTAGAGAGAGGTAACGAGATAGAAAAATGGCTCACTGTTCTTCTTTTCTTTTTATTCCCTTTTTACAGAAATGATTTGTTCCCATTCTGTTTTCTTATATATATCATTAAGTGTAAAGATAAATATAGACTATTACTGTAAATATTCTTCTCAGAAGCTGTTGTACGGTCTTCATCTTCTTCCAGTGCAAAGTCCTTTCCTCTGCTTTCCCCAAAGAGCAGAGATCTTTTTGTTTGCTCTTGGTGCCTTTTGTGAAGCAGCTTGGATTTAGGAGTTACAGTCAATACTTGTCTATCAAAAAAAAAAATAGTGGGGTTCACGAGAGGCAGGATCCTTTAAAGTTCAAAGGGAATGAGTAGTGACTTTGATGCTAATGTAAGGCCTGAAATCGGGTGCCTCTTGCTAACTGAGCTCTCGGATGCGTGCTTTGGTCTTCTCCAGTGCTAGGCACCAGGTAGGCTTGTGCTTCAGTCACCCAAAAACTGGCAAAGGGAAATACGCTGGGAGCATAACTTGGAAGCAAAGTGAAAAAACTTATGAAGCAGCATCTATGGATGATTGATGGATGGATGGATCATCTATGGACTGCAACATGCTACGTGAGCAGTAACTTTTCTATTAGGACTGTATTAGAAAGTAGGTTTTGCAGAGAAAGCAGAGGGCAGCTCCCTTCGCTTCAAYCCTTCCCTCTTCATTTGCCTCAGAATTATTAAGGTTATCTGTTGTTCTCACTTCAGAGCAGAGACACATGATGGACCTGGGCTGCTAACAGTGCCGTGTGATGCTGATGAGGCAGCGGGCACCAATCTCCAGCCCTGATCCAGCCCCCCAATACAAGTAGTGCTACTGGCTAATCCAGGCYCTTTCTCACTCCAGCGCTTCCAATCTCTCTGTCCCATATCACTGCTGAGTGCAGATATGACCCATKGTGGCTAAAAAGGTATTCAGAAATATGGAAGAAAGTGGCTTTTTTATACAAGGGTAAAATGACATCTCACTGCATKAATACCTTTTTGGCTTTGAGATTTATACAAGGATATTTTTGTTTGGGGAAAAAAAGGCCTTTCCAACAGCTTTCAAGATTTTTTAGAAAAAACAACAAACTTTAACAGACTTAATACATTATAAGCAAATATGTTTACATTTTAAGTATATTAATATATAATTTCATTATGGATGTAACTGTGCCAATTCTTTTTTAACCTAGCAATGATATTTAGGAAGTTCAATATTCTTTCCCCATTTTCTTTTCTCTTTTTCAGGCTACGTGTTCTGAGTAGAAAAATCTCCTGTCTTCATGGCAACTAAAATGTTATTAATAGCACAAATGCAGCCCATGCAACCACTGAATCCTCTGAATTTTGCCCTACCTAAGACCTTAATCTGGGCTTTAAAATGATCACTGTCATTTTAAAAGTGGACAACAATTCAATCTCTGGAAAATCTCGATCCTAGGACTTTTTTCAATGCAAGCTCACAGTTCTCATGGCAAAAGGAAAAGAAGAAAAAAAGAAGAGACAGAGAATCAGAAAAACACTTGACTGTATGAAATTGAAAACCAGAAACTAGGCAGAGCAATATCAGAAGACTGTCAGATTATAGTTTAGAGAATTCATGAGAAATAGGCATATCCTACTTTTCAAGGTTCTTCGGCTCATATAAATCACTCTTAATGTTGTAATGTTTATTTTTTTCTCCATATAGTATGATTTTTAGACAGAAATTTATTATTGGCCATAAATGTAGGGTTCTTTTTGCTTTGTTTTAGTTTCTTTTCCTGGGGAAAAGCATTAGCCAAGTTGTAGTTTACATGGAAAATTATTTTTGTTTGGCTTATGCAAGCAACTTAAAAAATTCCATTAAGAATAGTTTATTGCTTCTARTATTGAATATAACAGTACTGAGTAAGTAAGGTATACAGTGGTATAACTGTATCTATCAGCCAGCTTCAGTTTATTTGTCGTACCAAATGTCACTAGCGATTATGAAWAGATCTCATTCCACTGGTGTCAGTGATGTTGTATGTAGTCCTGTGAACTTAAAAGCAGGTGTCAGTGGCTGAGAGAAATACTAAGTAACAGGACTTAAGACACTGTTCTGTGAATTAGCAAGACACTGGATGTTTTACTTTGGGAGGAGGGAAAAACAAGGTGGCAGAGACACCTCTCATCTTTCCTAAAAGTGAATGTGCAGGGTTGTTTGCAGGCTAGGTGTGTGAGGCATGGAGCTTGTCCTGTGGTGATGTGTGGTGTACTACTTCCAAATTCATACTGTTAGATCTTCATTGAACTGTGTGTTTCTATTAAGCCTTCCTCTAATCTAAATATCTTAATTATTTGAACTCCCACAATGCAAAGGACATATATATATTTACATATACCAAAAATGGTACGAATAAAATTCAGCRGTGGACTTCTCAAGTTAGTCTAAATACTAAGCAGATGGCATACAGGCCATAGAAATCACCCTCTAAMAAAATCAGGCCATTAATGTACTGAGGATGTACATACAGGCTGTTGATTGATCAGGTAGCCATGGACATGTCAGGGCCTTACCCAGTGAAGAAAAGGAGGAATTGATTCACTCAGGCTGACACAGACTAAGTATCACTCATTTACTCTAAGCAGAACGCTRTCTTMGTCTTGGRGCTGTCATYCCGTTTGACGTTTTTCAGCCTCTTTTTTCCTTTGGGGCAGGACAAGGGAACAGGAGGAAATGAGAGTYTGTGATTTTCCTGCTGAGCACTGAGAGTGCAGACAATGCAAACAACTGCATTGCAGTCTGAAGTGATGGTCTGCTGGAGAGAACRGCTCTCCGGAGCGCATCTTTTCTCTGCACAGGGCTAACAAAAGTCAGTGGGACATACATGCTCCTTTGTTATCACTGATGCTCTATTTATGCTTAAGCTAATTATGGTCACTAGCCTTTGATTGCTACCATTGGCTTGTGAGGAAGCAAAGGACCCTAGAAGGTTGCCACTTAGAAAGGGTGAGAGGAAGCCTACRGAAGGAAATGTAGGCAAGCCTGGGATAACTGGAGTTACTGAATACTTCACCTGGTGATACTACCCAAAATTTCAGCATRGTGAGAGAGGTAATATGGTATATTTCTGTGGGATGAATTTTCTATTTCATAGATTGTGACCGGCACAAAGCAAACACACCTGGGAAAGTGAAAAAAATAGTCATAACTTGGGAAAGTGAAAAAAAATGCTTATACTTCCTGGCAGTTTTGCAATCTGAAAGAAAATGGTGTAAAGGGTAATACAGGATCATAGTCAGCACAACAGACCAAGACCAAAATAATCACCCAGAAAAAGTCTGATCTTGTTCCCAGTAGTGAAGCCTACTACAAATGACAGCACTGCTTAAAAAGAAGATTGGAGTCATGTGAACACAAAGGGACCAATTATTTTTTTTTTTCAGCTGTGCTACTCTGTCAGCCTGAAAACACCTGCTGAAGCATTCCAYTCCCTTTCCAACACAGACGGTTCACAGGTGGTTCATGTTAGATTATGGACACCTTCATAGTCATCAGTATGACGTTACTAATTCTCTATTCGCTTTAATTCAGTGCTTTGATCAAAGGATTGATTTTCCTTATAGTCACAGATGGCTGCTGTTTGACAGGCTGACAGRCAGGCAAAGTAAATAGGCATTAAAATAAAATATTCCTTTGTTTTGGAGACTGAGACCAATGTCACCAGTTGTCTTGTGGGTAGACACTGCTATACAAAGCTTCTAGCTGCATTAAGATGTGGAGGGAATGTGGTATGTTTAAATTGTTCTTTCAGAAAGCCCTTACCTGTCGTGTCGAGGTTTTGACCAACACATCCGAGCTCACAGTGCAATTTCACCATTACTTTTTCAGTTAAGGTGATTCTGCTATCAGTATTGCGAAGTTTCAAGCAGTTAGCTGGAAATATCCCATCTGGCAGAGATGTGCCTGATTCTGCATAACAATGGGATTTCTGGGAACAGATCAATAGTAGGATCAAACACTACATAATTACTGTGTGTCTAGGCCTATATCTAGCTTTCTGCCTCCAAAATGCAAGAGCAGAATTTTTTTTTTTTTTGTGAAAAATAAAAAAAATAGAACAAACTCTCAGGGTCATTACAAGGTACAGGCACTAACAGATCATGTAAACTAGTCACTATAAATCTATTTTAATGACAGATTTCTCTATTATCAAAAGAGAAATCCAATAAATCAACAGTGATTTTGAAACTGCTGAAATATTTTGGATTAGAAAGTGCYGTTCCATTACCCTCTGTGGCAGCTCTTGAAGAACTGTGACATCTGGTTGGTGAACTCTCCTGGGGTAAATTTGCAGGCCCAGAAATGCAGCTTTCCATGTAGGAATTGCTACTGACCTGCCGATGTGATACGATGCTCTTTCCATTCTGGCTGGTTAGGCCCTGTGGAGAAAATAGTCCCATAGTCYTGAACTGATCTTTTACCACATTCATAGATAAAGAATCAAGTAAGTCAYTGAATGGCCCCAGAAAAGGGTAACAGTATGACTTTTTCCCTATTCTTGGTATATACCAATTAAGATGGTCTTAAAATTGTGTTTTCAGCCATTGTGTATATTTTAATTTCAAACAATGGAGTTACCAAGAAAGTATACTTATTTTATTGATATGTTACCTACCTGAAGATAGACTCTCTATTTTATAACATTCAGTACTTGAAATAAATGACTAAGTTATTTTAAGTAACTGAAAAGAAGCTCAATTACCTGGGAGCTTTCATAAACAGTTTTCTTTTCCACTTGTTTCCGGAATGGTTTTATTAGATTGTGGTTTGTTGCTCAGTGAAGCTGAATAACAGTACACATGGTACTGTTGGGAAGGAGTATCAAGCCTCTTATCCTTAGGAGCAATGGGAAACTGTGTTAATTTTTATTTAGTAGTTAATTAAATGTGTTAATTTATTTAGTATTTAATTTTTTTTTGAACCTAATTTTCTTTGTGCATAAATAGCTACCACTTTGTAGCCACAACTCCAGATTAAAGTTTCCAAGCATCATCTCACTGCAAAGAGCACATCTATCATCAATTTGTAATTAATAGAATAAAGTGCACTTTTACGGTAGTTTCAAGCACCGATCTTTCACTCCAGAAGCTGTGTAATGAATTAGAAGGCTGGCACTTCGTCTTCTACTGCAGGGTTATTGTTAGTGGTTGGGAAAAGCAAACATGGCAAGCGTTTGAKGTCCCTGCACCGTTTGCCAGGGGTTTGGTTTTACCCACTGGTAGCGACTGCCCCTGTGTGGTGGAAGATCGCGCCTGCTTGGACGTGTGCTTTTGCCGTATGTCAAGAGCTGGATGGGGAAGGACAGCTAGTCACAGATGACAAAAGTCTACCCAACAGACTATGGCCCAATATCAAATATTTYGGATGGATTTTTATGCAGGAGTGAGTGCCATGGGACCAAGAGTCCTGTGTCATGCCAGGCAGAAATGGGCATTGTAAGACCCACACTTACCCTTCCCAGAGTGAAACCAAGCCAATGGAAAGCAACAGAGATGAAAATCTGCTGCTAAAGTTAATCCCGACACTTTCAAGAGAGAATCCAAGGGTTTCCAAATATCAGGTCACTTGCAAGGCACCTAGCGAAGCCTTGAAGTCTACTACTGGTTTGGGAAATATTTGTCTGTAGGCTTTGACTTCATTTGATAATTCTGATTCTCCAATCCTGGTTTCCAAAGATATTGTGCAATAAAGGCAGATTTTCCAGCTACTGAAAAAAAAATGTTTTATTTCTAAGGAAATTACTATAAGCAAATCTATTTCTTAATTATCATAGAAATTGTAATTTAAAAATTGAAGTTGTTTTGTTAGTAAAGTTGTAAAAATTAATCAGGCTATATTTCGTTATGGAAACACAGGTAGAAAATGCAAACCATTATTTTCAAATATTTTTGCTATAGTTTGTATAACCTAGAAATTAACACCATAAATTTTGGCCTATAATTTGTGTTTGGTTGGGTAAATGCAAAAATCTGGGTTAGTAAAATTATGTGCATATCAATGCTTGTGGAAACAAATCATAAATAAGAAAATAAAAAAAGGATTTTCACAAAAGAAATAGCTTGGTAGCTATTTGAAAAAATAAAAAAACAACTTTCCTAGATTGAGATATGCAAAGGTAAGGGAAGATTTGTATATTAAAAAAGAATCCAGAAGGGGAAAAAAAAAAGGAAAAGAGAGATGTTACCCAAGTAAACATCAGCCCTTACATGGTGAAAACACACAAAAAATATACTTGAAATACATATCCTGAGAATTATGAATTATTTACTAAGTATTTGAAGTGGATATTAATGCTCATTTCTTTTTGATCCAAAGTATTAAAAAAGATTAAAGACCTCTGTGTAACAAGTATCTGAAATAAGGACTGACCTTGATTAAATCAGTCTGCATTAGAACAGTTTTCATTTGTATCTGTATTAAATTCTCTCACCCGATCTAGCAAGTTCTGCTCCTT
The DNA here is from genome assembly GCA_003342815.1 of Eudromia elegans. Classification (NCBI taxonomy): domain Eukaryota; kingdom Metazoa; phylum Chordata; class Aves; order Tinamiformes; family Tinamidae; genus Eudromia; species Eudromia elegans. The sequence goes on from PTEX01000189.1 coordinate 1,560,193, forward strand.
TCCTCAGCATAGTAAGAGACAGGTTTTCTTAGCTTCCCTCCATCTTTTATGGACAAAATGATATATTAGTATATATATTTGAAGATGTTAATGATTTTGCTACTAAAGCATTTTACAAAGTGTGGGCTTTAGGTGCATGATGTGAGGAACATATAATCATTCACGTGGGCTCAGGATTTGCTCCTTAGTAAGGCTCTAATGCTGTTTGTCACTGCATAATTGTCATCTCTTTCTCCTGCCAGTCAATTAGACAGCCTCTCAGTCTGCCTRTCAAAGAATCCTACAAGCCCTCTGCCATGCAGATCTCACTTAAATCTGTGATATAWACATGGTGCTAAGAAGTATTTGTGTCCCACGGTATCATTATTTACCAYTTTTGACAGTCAGATCTTCTTCAATTTCTATCTTTAATTCTGTCTCTTTTACCTTCCCTAGAAGTTAGATCTTGTTTCTTCTTTCTTTCTTTTGTTTTAATGAAAGTAAGCCTGGATGATTAAAGGACTTTCACTATATTAGTCCAAGTGTTATGATTAAATTGATAGTTTTGGTTACCATTAACAAGTCTAAGTGCAAATGATGAAAAAAACCCCACCATCCAGAACTAAACATTTCCTCTGTATTTTGTTGGGTTTTTTAAATACATMTTTTTAATACATTTTTAATACATATCTTTTAATACATCTTTTAATGCATCCATACTTTTTTTCTATGTGTCTATCACTTCAGGAAAATTCACAYGTCAACATTTTCTCTCATTTTAGAGAAGCAGAAATGAGAAAAATCAGTCATCATGCTCATCATTTGTCTTTACATTAAATCAATCTTGAAATATAATTTATCTTTCCCATGAGCCTTTCAGATGATACACGAATCACAGTTAGACAGCTTCTGTGCCATTGACACAGCTTCATTTGAGTTGCTTATCCATGTGCTTCTCCCTGCTCGCATTGGAATATTGGATCYCTGTCCTGCCAGGATGCAAGGCATGTCCTCACACTTCAGATATTCTGGGTAAATCAGACCATTACACTCCAGGTTAACCTAGTGAATCACCCTGGTGTGTTTAAAAAAAAAAAATCCTCTTCATATTTAAATGAACAAAATTGTTTATCAATTTCCACGTCACTGGAAAGCAGTTATTAAAGTTTATGTAGAAAACCAGTATGAAACACTATGCTTGAGTTATTGTTAATTTAAGTTTTGACTCTTCTGTCCATGTTTACATTCATTCAGAGAGAGACAATCTTTTGGTATTTTCTTTGGATAGTTCTCTGCACAATAGCCTGATGCATGGATAGAGCTCACCGTTGCTACTGTTACAGAAATGCATTTCTTCCAATAACTAACACACAATTTGTAATCAGATTGAAAAAAAAAATCAAGTCAAATTATGCTTGTGTATGTTAAGCCCTTTTCCTGGATCTAAATCTGAAAAATAAGATAAGAAAAACCCAGAAACTGGGGAAAAAAAAAAAAAAAAGAATTAAAATAAATAATAGCACAATTAAAGAAATTTACATTGTCTGATAGATTAAACTCTCTCAGAATTCTTTGAGGACAAGATTGCAATTGCTGCAGCATTTTTCTGAATTGAGAACCTTGTGGAACAGTTCTGACTCAAGATGTGGAGCCTCCCAGGATCTCCGGTGCTTTGTGGGGAAACTCTTTTCAGATAACCAACCTGCTTTGTTCACGTAGCTGATGACATCCCTTGCCAGCAAGCTGGGATGTGAGAGTCATTTTTCCAAAGAAAGACAAGGCAGTTTCCCAGTTTCTCCTGGAAGTGGCAGTGCAGCTGAGCCTCTGTCTGCATTGCCCATGAGAGGGTGAGCTGCATGTCAGCCTCACGACGCTGGAGATAGTGGAGCTTGCTGGGGCATGTTTCAGAGTTCTAGCTCCTGACTATCCTGACCTAGCTCTAAGCTCCCTTTCAGTCTGTGCCTGTTTTATTTATTTATYGAGTTATTTTATTTTATAGGAACCAGACTGTACATGGAATGACTGGGCCAGACCTGGTGCTTCCCCACCAGGACACTGGAATGCAGCAAGGGCAGAGCTCTGAACCTTGAGTGATAAAGCTCTATCAGCTCAAACAAGCAGATCTGGGCAGGGAGACTTGATCTGAGGARGACTGGTTAGCAAGGCAGAGGTAAGGAAGTGCTCTTCCAGCTTTTTTACCTAGATATTACCTTATAATTCTAAGATCAAATGTCATTGTGATGGGTTTGGGGCACTGGCAGGATGTTAAATTGTATTTCAGGCCTGAAATGAATGAATCTTTTGAGAGTCCTTAGATATGCATTGCAATTTAACACTAGCACCAAGTATGTCTCCACTGAACTACTGTTTTTCAAACCTTTTCTGTGGTCATTTACCAGTTGATATGCTTTGTGTCTCATCTTGCTCTGTTGCTGCATTTGGTCGATTGCTTTCGTTCCCCGACAGCAAACTGAAATCATACCAGCTCTCAGATGCTGCTGTGACCTGCTGCTACTTTGTCAATGTGAACAAYGTCTTCCTCCCTGCCCCTCAGGCTGGTTTGTGGAGATGTACTACCTTGATGTGAACGCACTGTCTGCGTGCAGTCCGTGCCGAGTAGCAAGCACCAGGCTGTACCCTGAGGACTACTAGCAGAGCGAGTAGAAACGTTCACARAGAAAAATAAAGATTGCAGCTGCTTCTCCATAGGATTTAGCATTGGTACTTTTGTTTTGAGGATTAAAATAATCACCTATCCCAAACATACAAAATAACTGTTCAAATCCAGTATTTGAATGGAAGTTAGGTTCAAAAGATCAGGGATAGCAAGATAAATAAATAAATAAATGAACAAAACATCAAAGACAGAAGTAATCACTAGTTTGATCAAGCCTTGAAGGAACAAATGTAAGCATAAACGAAGAATTATGATACAACAGAAAGGTGTGTGCTATGCACTTCGTCTGTTGCCATGTCTTCCTTCAGTATWCCTGGCCAACTTTAAATTCACGYTGGACCTCAAGACAATTCTTAAATCTGGATTTTGAAGTGCTCCTATCTCTAGGAGGTGAAAAAGATATCAAATCAYGGTWWAACTCAGAGGTAAGGAGAATTAMAAAAGAAAGATCTGAAAATSCACTCTAGACAAAGATTTGACTTTCAAAGTTTTAATTCTATATCAGAAAAATATGCTTTCACTTTTCAAAAATATAGGCTTGTTATAAAAATCACAACACACTTTACAAAGAGGASAAAATTGAATTTGAAATATTTTCCATCAGTTGATATAGTGCCAATGATCTCAGACTGCACACTCATACAAAACATGGTAATGTATTTCCTCTGAAAGAATATTTCCTGAAAGAAATTCATGGTGCTATCTGATTAGCCTTTCTTATAGCTGAAAACTTATTCACAAAAATAGCTTTTTGTGTTTAGAAGCATTGAACAGTTCAAATGAAAAGCCATCAGTGGAACTGAATTAAAACCACATAGCTGAGATTTGCCTGGTATAAATTATGTTTATTGCTATAGTAGAACAACATGTAACTGAAACAGTCCTTCACATCCATGAATTTTTGGCATGGGAGATGGTCTCATAGTCCAAATCTCACTCTTATGGCTTCTGTATTTCTTAGCAAGTAAGAACTCCTAAGTAATTTTGCGATCACTTTGTGAAATCTGAGAGTAGCATGTATATCTTAGATGCTAAAAATTAGCAGATATTAGAATTTATTATATATATGTATTTTTTTTTAACAGTCTTGGTCATGTCAAGAAATGGCAATTTCTTATCTGTAAAATGTTCTGGAGGTATAGTACCATGTCCTGGTTTTACCATTTTAAATCTCTTTCATCTATCATAGTGATAAAATATCTGTCAAGCACTCTGTGCAACTCCTTTATGCCTTGCTTGCAGTGCTGCAATTAGGATCATACTGTGTCACATTCGGAGCTCAGTGACTGTTAAATGTGCTATGCCCGCATCACACTAACTACTGTATCAGTCATTTTAGATGACCCCCTTGAAAATTGCTGCCAAAAGTTTATATGTCAGAAATCACTTTCAAAATGCTTATGAAGTGAAGAATTTTCACACTTCTCTACCTACKTGGATTCTAAGAACTGTCAGTCAACAAAATCAGGCTTGACAGTTTATATTCTAAGACACACTATTCAAAGATTTGCTTGAACAATTATTCCTATCATCTSTCAGCAATTGGGTTCTGTGTTTAGTCAGTTGTTCACCTTTATATYGTAATAACCACTGAAAATTGGTACAAGAGATCTGCCAAAACCCTTGGTATTATTTTTAAACAGGATGAGTCACAGACATGCACATCAGTGTTATGGTACTTGAATGTTGCTTGTGGTGTGAGTTGCAAATTCAGTCCTCTTAGGTGTGTGGTTGTTTTCATCCAGAGATTGTTTCATATTGTTTCATCAATGTTTACTCTCTCATATGATTTAAAAATATATAGATACTTAAATACTGAACATGGGAGATTTATTTACAAATCAGTTAATTTTTTTTCAGAAGAGATAAAATTGTTTCCTCTCTATTATATGTACACTTTTTGGTACCTAAGCAGTATACTTATATGAATTTTCAAAGCTTATCTTTACAGCTACAAGAAAGCTCAGATTTTTATGCAGTGTCTTGATTCCAGTAGCTGAACACACACGCACACAGAGAAAAGAAAAAGCATAGAATGTGATGAAACCTGTGATAGAATTATAAGAGTTTGAATGCTGTGAGCCTATCATATAGCTGCTGGACCAAGGGTGAGATTTGATTTATGAGTAAAGCTCTAGGGTTTTTTTCTAATTTCCTAGAAAGTGGAGTTTAGTAATATGGCTTCGATGCAAATATAAGTCCAGAGAATCTATAAACTGGGGATTAAGACAGGAAATATTGCTTTATGAAAGTATTTTATTGCTTGTTTATTTGTTTATTTATTTTAGTTATGCTTTGCCAATATGGGAGTCAATATACTCAAAGAGCTGTTATTAATTAAACTTGAATCATTTTCTTACTCATAATTCAAGACAGGATCAACATCCTATTAAAATGAAGGCCAAAAGTCCCCAAAGTCTTTAGGATTCCTTGGTCGGTGCACTGTTTAGAAGACAAAAACTGGGGACAGGCATACAGATACTTAATTTTATTTGAGAGCAAGAACAGTAAAGAAAAAGGAATGGGCAAAGAAAGATATGCCTCAAATAGGGTTTATGTGGATTTCATTTACCCTGCTGCCAATGTGTAATCCAAACCTTCTCCATTCACCATACTTGTAAGGTGCATCTCAGTTTTCCTGAAGAGTTTGCTCAGTGTTGTCAARTGTTTTGTTCAGCCTGTGCAGTAGGTCCCTCTCAAGATCCAGAAAGTGAGTTTACCAGAGCTAAATCCATCAACAGGACCCACTCCGCTGATGTTTGCCTCTATGACTGTATTTTTCATAAAACAAAGTTACAGAATAATGCTACCATAATCAGTGCTCCCCTCATTCTCAAAGGATTTAATTTAATTTTATTGGCTTTTCACATGGTTTCACTCAAGCTCTGGGCCAAAGCTTCATGTCCTAGGAAGAAGAAAATTCATCTAGAAAGGGTAGAGACCTATATTCCTGTATACTTGCACATTTTACAGTAAAGAATAACTGGAGAAATAAKGTTGTGACCAGGTCATGACTTCAACTTCACATCTTTGTGTAGGACATGGAAACTTTTACAGTTMTCATAGCAGTGATGCCTAATTGTCTTTTGGGGGCATCTCTTGCTGGAATAGAACTAAAAGAGACTTTTTTCCTCATTTAAAGCTGTTCTTCTTCCCTTTGGAAGTGGTTCCATTGCCTCGGAGAGAGTCATTAGTCACCAGGCACTTCAGAGCAGATCTGCCTTCCCTACGACAGGAAGGTGACACAAGAAGTTTGCTCCACAAAAACCTCCTGTCACAACCATGTCTATATATGTAAGGGATAAGCTATATTAGTGTATGAGAGCTTCCTGTYATTATGGTATTTCTGTACAGCCGTTATAAGTTTGCATATATACTCCTAAATATATTTGCACATATTTATAGATATAACAATGTTGGTTAAAAAAACAAAACAAAACAAAATAAAACAGAAGATATTAAAACAATGAATAAATCACACATAAGAGAGTGAGAGGGATTTTTTTTTTAACTGTTTTTTCCTGGGCTTTTGAGCAGACTCTCCCCAGGAGAAAAAAGGTGCCTTTGAGACTCTTCAGTGGGTACACAGAGTTCTGGGAAGCAAACTGCGCTTGGATAAGAGGAGAGACAAAAGCATTTCTAGCAGTCTGCTCTTGTTTTTTTCTGGAGTCTGATGAGAAGCCTTTTTGCTGTCTGGTCTAGCCCTTTTAAACATCAAATTTTGGATCAGATTTCTTTAACTTTGGCCTAGTTTCCCTGGCTTGTCACAGTGTGTTAACTATCAGAATCGTTCTAAAATGCAGGCATCCGGCACAATAATTTCTCAAAGAATGGAGCCAGTGTGGTTTTTAATTGCATGATATGAAAATATAATGTATCTAATGTTCAATTTGTATTCTTGTAGCTTGGCATCATAAATGCATGTGACTTTTAATTATAGACAGGAGAAACATAATTAAGCTGAAACAGATATATTACAAGGGAGTGACTGTTTTCAAATGTCTAATATTTTACCTATGTGAAAACAGTTCTGTGAATTTGAGTCTCTAAAGGAGATGAAAGTAGAACTTTTTATTGGTCAATAGTGAGAAATGTGCTTGAGAGTTGGTCAACTATATTGCTGAATCCATTACCTTAGTTTGACTTTTATTTTATTTTATTTTATTTTGCCAAAGAATGTTAGAAACAACCACTTGAGCCCTATAACTATGCTATTTACTGCAGAGCTTTCAAGATTCCTCACTGAATTAGTGGAGTTGCCTGTCAAGGAAATAATAACATGGGTCAGATGAGGAGATTGAATCCAAACRAAACTGAAACCTGTGAGCTACTTGTTAAATTATCTACCATTCTTGGAGTGATAAAGTAACTTGAGATTCTATGAATCCGTTATTAGCTTTTAGATGATTATGAGAGTGTTATATGCTAGGTAGTAATGTCTATTTGTGATACCATGTCTACTCCCTCAGAGTAAACCAAGTGGAGATAACTCCATTAYTAAGATCAGCATCTGCTTTAATCTTAAGGGTAAAACAGTCTTTCTTGAGAACATTCCTGACTAGGATGATTAATGAAACTCAGGAGTGCTAATGAAGAATCTTACCATGAGTAGTACCACCTTTTCTGACCAMTAATTTTTGTTGGCTTGAATTATATAAGGTAAAAACACAAGACAAAACAGAGCTAATTTAAGAATAGGATCAAGGCAAAATCAAAGTTGGTCAYTGAGGAAAAAAATACTTATCAAAATTGAATTTGCTTATTTGGATTTCTGTCTACAAGGCTATTTTTATCTCTGTAGTCTTTTTGTTTACACCCCAGCTGGGRTCAAGCCAGTGCTGTTGCTGCTTCTGAAGTGGAATGTAATTCCATTTCTTTGTAATTCCCATGGCAATTCTGTATTGGTGGTCCCCCTGCTCAATTCAAGCACTTGCTGCTGTTTCTGCAGTCCATGACCAGTGACAAAAACAGTGACCAAAATGTATTATTTAACCGTTGGTCCTGAATGTGCAAACAGAGGGTGGTTGCACCAAGTAAAACATCTGTATTCAGAATGATTTCTCTTAAGTCCTTCTACTTGTCTTGGAACATAGGAATTTGGTTTTCTTATAAATTGTGTGTGTCCTCTTTATCTGAGTGCAATTTCTTAGAAGGAACAGCTTCTGTTCCCTGAAGAAAGATCTCCTTTTTTAAACCAGCTTGAAATTTGTTTTCTCCTTGTCTCTGCGACTTTCTTTTTTTGATAACATGGGCTGGTGAGTCCAGCAAGGGGCCAGCCCTTGCATTGCCTCTCAAGTGTTGCTAGATGGGCAGTTATCTGAAAGTATTGCATTCTTTTCTGCTTGTGGGAGCTAGTCTTTTGTTAATCCTGTAGATTCAGACTAACAAAAAGCGTGTATAATATTCTTGTCTTTTCTCAAAACAGATCCTCAACCTTACATTTGTTAATTCTTATTTGCAAACATTGCCACATTTTGCCATTGTTTATTTCTTTATCTCCTCTTTTCATTCTGTCCAAAGGTTTACTGCCTCACAGCAGTGTTAGCAAGAAGAAGCATTTATATCACCTTGGCTCAGACTCCGTCACTGATTCTGTTTCTCCTGACTGCCTGGTGATGGTGATTTTCTCTGACGAAGAAAAATGGGAGGGCATTAATTTCTGCAGCAAGATTACCTAGAATTTATCTGTGAATCCCACAACATTCAAGACACATATGCCAGGTTGGTCTCTCTATGAAGTGTTATATGTGTTGGTTTTTTTTTGTCAAGTTTAAGAGCTTAGGACACTATTTAAAAAATAAACAGATATCTCTAAATTTTGCCAGTCAGTGCTTTATTTAGGTTCCTTTCCCTTGGCCCAGAGCTACTAGATCTTGTAACTGAGGCAACAGTCAGGACCTTTGCCCATAGGAAGAAAAAGCCTCTTTTAAAAATAGCGAGCATATAGATCATTAAGCTTTTTAACTATCTCTCTCCTGAAATAACAGAGTTAAGAACTTCAGATTCAAACGGCTACTGGCAAAATGATGCATGAGAATGGTGCTATCCGCGAAAGAAAGTATTAAGGAAAGGTCTATATGGCAATGATACTTTAATAACACAATTGTTACAACATACAACTACAGTTGATCCAGCACAGTAATATCACACACAGTTACTTGCACATGTTTGCCAGCATATAATTCCTGTAAACTTTAAGAGTACAGCAACATAACTATGACAAGCATTCCCAAATTCCTAACTTCTCCCAATGTGCTGAGGTCTRTAAGACCCTTTTATCGGCCCTGCAAACCCACACTCACGGTACAGACATTGCAAGGGTGCCCTGGCCRGCACACTGAGTTTGCCTGGAAAACAGTGGCATTTGGGTCCCAGCTGGGTGCTGGGATCTTCAACACTGATCCTCTTCAGTTCTGATCCTCCCATCTCKTAGTGTCCGAGTTATCTTTTCCTCCCCTCAGATCCCTGTGACTTGAGGCCTTTTGTGCTTCCTCATTCTGTGCAGATAGTTGCCTGTTATCTCTGGTGAGTCTCTCSCAGAACTGAGGCAAGGACAAGCCATCACCCTATCCTCACTCTGCAGCTGTTTATTCGATAACCTACTGATGTTAAATCAGAAATGAGCTGTTTAAAATAAATCAATGAATGAGGGGGTCATAAGTCAGAGATTTAGTTAGTTCCTGTTTCACCATAAGAAATGTTAGATGTATTTGTGCTAGGCTTGATATATGGTTTRCTCACTCATTTTACCATAACAGTCTTCTTTCCTCTGTCAAGAGCTTGTGATTGCTTGATGCACAAGGAGAAAAAAAAATGTGCTGCTCCACAACTTGAAGGATTTCTTTCATTTTATTTTCTGAAAAGAAAATACAGAACTTGCTAGATGCAAACACTTTGTACTCAGTCGGCCTCTGCAACAGGCAGAGCAATTTCTGGAGAGGTTTTTTGGAGGAAAGCTAACCTTAGCAGTAGAAGGTTAGCAATAACCTCCATGTTTCTAATGAATATGATCCTCTATGTACTTCCTGGGGAAACTAGCTATGTGCTCTGTCTCTTCTGTCTTGACTGAGGGATTTCTAGAGAGAAATACGAAAACAACGAAGAAAATGTCTTCCCCCTTTGCACCTTCTGTACTCTTTTTGAATTACCCATTGGTTTTCATTTGCAAGCAAAAGCAAAGGAGGCGAACCTTGTGGCCCATGGAAATCAGTCTGTCTTGCCTGCTAAAGCAGCTGTGTGCTGAAATAATCAGTRAGTGAAAGCTAACTCAAAACAAATTCTCTTAACACTAAGACCAGGTAAGTGGTCTGAATAACAGGAATACACATGAGGTAATTCTGAACCCTTTGATAACTGAAATATTATATAATAGTAAAAATTTCTATATAGAGAAATATTATATATAGAAAAATATGTAAATTGGTTGTAAAACTGAGAAAGTTATGGTTTTAGTAAGTGCTTAAAAAGTTCAGTTGTTGCTTMTAATGCCTTCTTTGTGCTCTCTCARATTTCATTAGAAACTGCTTTCTCCTCAGCTTAAATAGTCCTTTACAATCTCTGCAAAAATGGAAGGCATGCATGCTTGAACTGTTTCTGTTCCATTACTGCACACAGAGCACAAATGAAACTGACTCTGAAATTATGATTTGCACAGAACTACATAATGTAGATGCATCTGAAATTTATAGTGTACCACRAACTGCTTAATACTCAGCACTTAAACTGCTGTGGTTCCACAGCAAGCTATAATACCTAAAGATTTAATACAGAACTGGGTATCTGGACAGTTATTAACATTGTTTTCACAGTATTTTACTGCCTGCTTGTAAACACCGGTTTATTGAAATGTAATAGTAGGTTCATGGTCATATAAACAGGGAAAGAGAACAGGTTGTTTTCTTTACCAGAGGTACTGCAGAAAAAAAAATATGAAAAACTGAAATGAAAAAAAAAAAATGAGAAGGCTTTGAATTTAAACATTAAATTCTATATGCAAAAATAGTAAATCCCTTTCTACTGTAGAGTTTGCCCTTGTGTATCTGTTCAAGCTTTTTAACAAAGCAAACAAACAAGCAAAAATGGAGGTGGTTGCTACTTTGGAGAGTGAGTTTGTTTGGTTTTTAAGCTCTGCTATTTTCTTTAAAGAAGGAGGGTTTGGKTTTTTTCATCCACTCTATTTTCATGGTGTTTGAAAAGTTGGAAAGACACTTTGATATAGAGTGTTATTTTTACAACTGAGTGTTGTTTCTACAAGAGTGAGGCATTTAATTCTATGATATTGCACGGCTTAAAAATACCCTGGGAATTTCAATAAATGATTATGACTTGATCTGTGTATGTTTCAAAGTATCTTCTGTGGTCTTACTTAATTTACGAGTATCTTAAGGTTTTTCTCCCACTCTGTCGCCTTTGATAAGTATTTGAAAGCTAGTCCTTAGCAACTAGATTAAAATGAAAACAAACCAAAAATTCGGACCTTTACACAYAGGTAAGAAAACTCTTGTCCAACCACTTAGATCAGTGAAGCACAATACTAAGTAACAGTAGAGAGCAACTGAGGCTTATCCAATACCAAACTGCTTATTTAGAAGCAATTAGGGACTTCATTTAYCTATTTGAGAAAATCTCAGCCTAACTGTCAAAGATTACTCAACACTAGCTATAGTCTTCAGAACATTTTTGTGCAGATAATCTATCTTGGTTAGCAGGAAGAGAAGGAAAAAAAAGATTAGAGGCTCTTTTGGGAAGGAGAGCATCACACCTTAATGTGMTTTCTCAGTCTAGAATCTGTAAACCAAAACTGATTTCCAAACTTTTGCACATACCATCCGTTTCTAAGGTGGGTCTTCTATCCTGAGACTTAACAAGGYGTCTTTGAATGTTTCCTCTTATTCCATGACATATAATTTCCTGCTCTGCAGGTACTGTTCTTCTGCTAGTTGATATGTTTCAGAGTGCTTTTACAGATGCTTTTCTTGCCCGTCCACGAAGAWAAGCAGCTGAGAAGCTGAGTTAGTCTCTAATTGATGGATGATTCTTTCCAGTTGCTTTGTCTGTATCAATTTTGATCCAAAAAGAGAAATCTCTAATTAAATTTGGTGTACAGCTAACATCAAACATTGCACAGCTGTTTCGTATATATAGTTATGATGGAATTTTAGACACCTGACTAATACAATTTATTTCATGAGGCTTTACATCTGGAGATTAGCATATCACAAATAGATCCATGAGCATATCTTGCATTCTGATATCTTTTGAAAAGTTAGGTAGACACACTACTAATAGAAGCACTACTAATACTTCAGAAATCTCAAACCAGGAAAAAATGGGGAATAAAAAGAACAGAAAAGTAGAATGTTACCTTCGTAAGTCAYGAACTAAGAAGATCTGTTAGCGTAGTCACTACTTTCACAGAATTCCCAGAATAGCGGTGCAACATTTTGTGTTTGTTAATGTCTTGTAGCAGGAGAATAAACGTCAGAGAATTCCTACTGGTCCTATTACTACATTTTTAGTCCACAGTACTAAGAAATACACAGTTCAGCATTAAAAAAATAAAACCATCAACAACCAGAAAAAAAAAAAAAAAGAGAAGAGAAGTCTTCTATGGAGGAGAATAGGAATAGTGACTTATTTTTAATATTAAGTACCTTAACTTCTTTATAAAATGACAACTGTTTTGTAATGAGAGGAGGCATTTTCTACATTTAAAGGTAAAGGAGACAAAAACTGGAATGAATATATGTCATATTTGTCTACTGTTTGGGTTTGGAAGCATTTGGGAGCGTTATTAAGAGAAAAAACAGAGCAAGTAGAATATTTCTCTGATTCTGAGTCTTCCACATATTATGAATTTAAACTGAATGGAGATGCCAGAGGAAATGTAACTAAAAGATCATGCAAGAAATATACACAGCACTGCATTCACGAGTCAAAAATGCTGCTAGCATTTTGCCCTATAGAATAATATTTTAAAATTCCYAATAAGATCTGAAAGGACTTTAGTAATTATGTCCTTTCTTTTTTTCCAGTGGAGCAYAGAACAGTCACCTAGAAAAATCAAAAGAAATGTGAAACAACAGGTTGTGATTTTTTTAATGACCTTTTTTCCATTAAAGTTCCTCACGACCTTCCATCTCACCTATAAATATATATATATATGTATATACATATAGGTTCTATTAGCATAGTGGGAGACCACATTTTGCAAACAGATGTTTATTCACCTTATGCTATCATGTTATGGGATTTCATATGCATGTATAATGTATAACACAATGTTAGAGGGGTTTTTGAAAAGAATCCAAGCATTTTAATACGATTCGATTACTCTCCAACACTCGTGCTGCTATTCATTTCCTGTTGCTCTCAAATTCCTAACCTGTGAAGGTCCAGCCAACATCGTATTGTTTTTCACAAAGAATTCTTTTGCTCTAGCAGAACTGCAAGAGCAGTGGCCAAAGTTCCGACAGCTGCAACAAATCTTTTTAATGTTGGGGTAGTTTTGCTAGCTTTAGGTGTTATGAAACCCTACTCCCAAGCATATCATCACATTCTTAATTAAGAAATCTTTTTCTTTTTACTTTTTCTTCTTAGTTAGCCTTCTTAATTGATTAACCAAGGACAKCAGGGCTTTAACAGATACATCCTGAACTGCAAGATATGACTTCTGACACCCTAGACTTAGCGTAAGTAAAGCTTCCACTTTTGACGGTCTGACTTGATGTCATCATCCGGATCTGTGTCCTTATGCTAAAACCGAAGGTATTTTTGCAGTTTCCTCAGCACAAGTAGTTAGGTCAGAGAAGGAGAGGAMGAATTTTCATTAACATACATGCCAACGGCACATGAAAAATTAGGATCTGTAGTCAAGGTAAAGACAATACTGCAGACAGAAATTTCTTTTAAATCTGTCTGTATGTGACTGAAGCTTAAAAAAMCCTCTCATAATTGCCTTCAATGTGAATTCATTTTTCATATCAGTSTCTTATATTAAAATATACAGGCATGCTTAAGAAATAAATTCAAGGCAGGGATGCAAAATATGCATTATTATGGCTCATTAGTGCTCAACACACCTTCCAAGTATAGAAGATACCATCATCCATTCCTGAGGGAGTTCAGTCAGAAAAAGAGATGGTTTTATAATGTAGGCACGGAGCTGCCTAYGACAAAGCCAGCACCTCCCAGTTCACTGCCATGTACATTTATAGTTGAAATCTGAAAGTGTAAAGTCTTATCAAACTAAAACAAAAATGCTGTTTTTCATCCTGCTGTTCCACAAGTGTAAATTTTGCACAAACTGCAGAACAGAGGGAATCATCTTGCACCATTTATTTCTATGCAGTCAAAATAAAATATTCCCATCCTGATAAGGCAACTGTATATATCTGCTCTATGCAGTGTAAATGATTGCTCAGGATGAGAAGCAATGGAAAACTGGGACCAGTAGATAACCCTTTCTTAACAATCCYGCCACTGTATCTTTTTCCATCACTAAYTGGAGACTCTTATGTCCTGTCATCRGACATAAAGAACAAACATATATTTTTGGTCAAGAAACTCATCTGCATTCATATTGTGAATGAAATCCTTGTAGCCAGCAAAAGATGAGGTTTAACAGTAGTATAGCAAATATTATAATATAAAAAAGTTGCTTGCTTTAGAGGTGATGTTTCATTTTTCCATTTCCAGCTTTAATATTATTTTGAAAAATGGCTTTTACTTACAAAGAGAGTAGTACTCCTTAACAGTATGCTGTGTTTTATATTTTAGRTCTATGAATTTTCTTGAATTTCATTTCATTCTGCTGTTTGGAGAACTCAGGAACGTAGAAAGCAGTTAGAGCTTTCTAAATGATGTATTCTCCAAATCAAGAAAATCTAATGTGACAGTGAACAGGTTACACTTAGCCCACTCAATCAAAGTTGGGTGAGAGAATAAAAATCTTGCATAAGGTACAACCCAGGAGTTACTGTCACGGTACAGTCTGCCAAGGAACAAATGCTACAGGARGACAGGCAGGCCCAGAAAATCTAAAAAGTCCTTAATCACTTATTCACTCAGATTGGGGAGTTATCCTGAAAATATAAAACAGAATTAGTGTCTTAAAATCCAGTTCTGTTTGAAYTGAGCTTCACTATGCAAACCGATGTGTTAAAGTGCAAGGCACCTGCTAGTCAAGCTTAGTAAGGCCTAAACAGGGCCTAAACAGCAGACCTGACCTTTATCTTTCTGTATCACTGATTTTTATCTTCCATGTTCCATGCTTTTCCCTTAYTTTTGAGCTGGAGCTGAATTTTAGCATAAAGTTAGTTATCCCCTTATGTTGCAAAACTAGTCTTTATTACATTAATCGGAATTAAAATATACAATTTATCAAGACACAAAATGCAAATGCTACCTGCTTTTCTATCCAACAAGCTACAAAATCATTGAATAAGCACAATAATACAAAACATCTGAATAAATCTAATATACTCATTATAGTGTAAATATTTTTCTAAATCTTTCCATTGTCGTCCTTTCTAATACTTTATCTCTGGAAGGTTAAAAGAGTGAGAGAATATATTGTAAATCATCTGACTTTTCCTTACTGGGTTATATATGTATAAAAAAAAACTTCTGATCTTTTGATCTTGAAACAACATAACCTAAAAGCTTTTTCTTTTTGGCTGGAGTCCCAGACTCCAAATGTCATTCAAAGGATACATTTTCATGATATACTGCTTGATACTCTGCATCCTTGTACAAATTTGTATTCTTTTTTTTTTCTGTTAATAAATTTGTACTTCCCCTGAGCTCTCATATTGTGCTTTGACCAATTTGTTAGAAGAATAAAATATTGGATTTATATAAAAATGGTGGTTTCTGAAGAAATCTTTCAGTGTGGAAAGTGTGGAAATATCAAACCCTACAGAAGCAGAAATTAAAAATGGAGCAAAAGTCATCTTTCTCCACTGCTAGGTGAAATCAAAGAATTTTTCACTAAACAAAGCACGACTGCCCTATAATCACAAAGACAGATGGACACTATAGCTAGACAGCAAGAGTATTAGAAAATAGTTTTATAATAGCTATCTTGGTCAAGTTTATGTGAGTAGAGCTACCTAACCAAGAAACATGGATTTTCTTTTTCTTTTCTTTTCTTCTTCTTTTTTTTTAATTGCTTATCATTATTGACATCTGATTCCCTGTTTTGTAAAACACGACTTGTGGGTGAATGCGAATTTCCTGGGTCACAGGGAAACATGTGCAGTGGATAAATGCTGAATATATGCTGTAGCATACATTAAAAGAACAGAAAATCCTTGTGATCCAGAATTTCRGTAAGTGCAAGTTATGAAAATGTTTAGCTTTGAAAAACTACAATCTATTGGGAAAAGCAGAAAATTGATTTACTGCAAATTGTTCTAATATTTCTGCATAATAAAGCCTTGAAAAATTGTCATCAAAATTTACCAGTCCAGATGCAAGTGTCTACTAGTCTGCCTTTTTCACTATAATTAATCATCATGGTGAATTAACTAAGAAGTTTTACTCACTGTGTCATGAAATATTATTCACTTGACAAAGCTGCACAAAGATTTCCCAAACCATTATACTCTAAATATGTATTTTTGCATAACTTTGCATGTCTTTGCAAAGAACAAAGAAATGCCTGCATTGTACTATTAGCCTTACATCTTGCTTGTGTGTTGGGGATATAATGGACATTRAAATTAACGAAAATATCACGTATGAGGATTGCATTATTGCAAAACAGCTGAAAATAGCACTTTTTATTTATTTATTTATTTATTTTAGTCATGTGACAATCTGAGGATTAATCATGTCAGTTGCACGAGAGACCTATGTTTCAGATCTTGGAGAAATATATTTAAAACTTTAATAACAACTATGCAAACTTGAAATGATTGAAATGAAAAAAAAAAACCAATCAAAAACTTAATGGAATTCTTGGAAAGAGTCCAAACCTGGAGATTTCTTGAATCCCTGTAACTCTCTAAACTTAATCTGAATTGAGACATTTAAATTTTATTTACTTATATGTTTATTTATTTTTATTCAAGCATCAACATGATGAAGGAACATTAGTATTTTGTAGAAGATTTTGATTTCATTAATGAATTTAGTGTGGTGTGAGATTAAGTATATTTCTAGTTATGAAGTCCAAGATTTCGTCACGTACAGCTGTGCACTTGAAGGACTAAACTTTATGGTGAACTAAAAATGGGGTGATAAATGGCTGGTAAAATTGAGAAATCATGAGATGTCCTATGAAAAATATTCAAAGATACCCAGTTTACCTTGTGGTTCCAAGTTTTATGAAATGTTTCAAAGTCCTTTAAATTAGTAATGAAAAACAATTCAATGTAAGTAATGCACTATGTGATGTCACATAGTGACATAGTGGGTAGTTTTACCAATTAGAAAAAAAAAAAAAATATATATATATAAATTAATTTAACACAGAGAAGCATTTTTGTTATGTAGCAAAATTTGGCATTTGAAAAGATAACGCCAACATCTAGACAAGCATTTATGGCAGCAGTGGCATCTGCCTCAGAAGACMGTAATTTTCCACTTTTAAGTAGTATTGCTGGAAATGAAGATTCATTGTAGTTTTTGGCTTGTATTGTGTCAGTATCTTCTCAGTATCACTAATTTAAACATATAGWTTGAGTTAAGCAACAATGAGAAGCAGATAAACTGTATCATTAACACAATTCTA
The DNA here is from genome assembly GCA_003342815.1 of Eudromia elegans. Classification (NCBI taxonomy): domain Eukaryota; kingdom Metazoa; phylum Chordata; class Aves; order Tinamiformes; family Tinamidae; genus Eudromia; species Eudromia elegans. Next base: position 1,577,586 of record PTEX01000189.1, read on the forward strand.
ATAACATCAGCTGTAGTGAATACTAAACACATTTAGGTAAGGGAAAGCAAAAATTCAACCTGTRTTGTGATTTGAATGTCTATTAAGAGCTTATCAAGTGGCTGAGATTAGACTAGCCTCTTGTCAGTTGATATGTTTCACCCATAGAGTGAAAAATATTAATTATTAGCTTTATGTTAAGCTAATCATTTTTTAGGAAAATAAATAAAATAAAAAATAACTATAATAAATCATCTACRGTATACTACCTCCATTCCTCATCATAGATTTAATTCTTTTTTTTCTTCTTCTTGTATCGACACAGAAGATGAACTTTCAACAGTTCTGACATTTAAACGTAAAATTTAATATTTGCTTTTCTTCTAGACTTTTTTTTTAATATAATTTGTGTTTTGTCTACATTTTTGTAGCTACAATGCTGCCAAATRGTCTTCTTCTTCTGTAGGCAATATTGCAGTTCATGTTATAAAACATTAAACTCTTCTGAATTTCCTGTAAGAAAATGCATTTTTCAGATTTTTGAAGCATATAAATCACCTACATATTTTTCACCAAAAATTAGGTTCAGCAGTGGAACAGAGGAGTTACTAATGTAATTTCATTGACACTAGTACTGTGTTTTTTGTGTAGCATCTGGAATCTGTTTACATTTTTTTTGGATTTTAGTCACTGCTTAGGCYATTGCCTTTAAAAATCAATAGCAACATTGAAAACCTGTCTGCTTAGTCAGGATGTGCCAGAAATGCTACTTTGACCTCTGGTAGTTAAGATTCTGTGGAATCYCTCTGTTTTAATGTTAACAAGAAATGTGTGGCTACCAGAGAGTGTCACTATGAGTGTCCTTTCACTATGATGAGTTTTTGTTAGCTCAGAATATAGCACGATCTGTTTCTTATCCCAGTTTTATGAGCGTGAATCTCTTTGGCCTAGGATAGAGGTGAGTGCYATTGATTTGCAGTCATGTTAAACAGTGCAAAACTGTGTGTGAAATTCCTGCAGGTCCCGAACTGCCTAAGTTCTGAATCCAGAGCATGCGGAAGTCAGGCCATCACAAAAGCCTTGAGAGCTTAATTCCAACTGATTCCATTCTGATTTAAGACAAGCACTTGCTTAACGTGCTCCATATGAGCTTTGAGTTACACTGGGGATGGAAAGAACCTAGAGTGTTAACTCGGTAGTGAAATSAAAGGTGAGGTATGATTGCAGTGGTAAGCAAATACAAGCAACTTCCTCCCAAAGTTTGCTTAGTTGTAAGTCGATGCACGCTGATACAATCCAAGTCTGGTGTAAGAAATGTGTTCTAAAAATTTTTTTTTTTACACCATTACAAGGTGTAATGTAACTGCAGAATGCTGCTTTAAATGAGTCTGTTTGAAGAATTATGATCATCCAATAAAATATTTTTCAGAGACATAATAGACTGACTTAAGGTAAACATAAATCTAAATTACTTTATCAGATTAGGATACTATGGATTGATTCTAAGCATATTTATATCAATAAAGAAAACAACTGGATGCTGTTGTTGCCCTACCTTTAGTAACATTCCAGACATTTCCAGTGCTTTTCTTATTTGACTGACAGCATTAAAACTTCTTGCCAAACACATCATATAGTATTTTATTTTTCAAGAGTTTATGGATAAAAATTGTACAAAGTAGCTGATCTTAAAAAGAAATTTCCTTCATATATATTCCAGATTTTTCTCTAGAGGGATGTTGTATAGTCCAAAGAAGAAGGTAGGCAGGTCATAGATTGAGAAGGAAATCCAATTTGTACTAAACTGATTGGGCTTGGTGTGTGCGAATATGAATGAAATGGGAGAAGAAAAAGCTTTCTCTCTTGCTTTTTTTTTTTTTTTTGACAGTTCAGAATATAAGTCAGACTGCTTGTCCAATGGCTTCTCTAAATCTGAAGGGATGACATGCAAAACATCATGAAAGCTGTCAATTGTTCCAGCACCTATATTTCATCACATGTACGTGTGGGCTAGCAGGATATTTCTTTTGCTAAAAGACTGCAGGGTGGAGTCCTCCTGCTCARACTAATGTAAATCTGTACCAGCCAGTAGTGAGGCTCGGCATGTGTATTCCTACACATATGTGCACATCAACACACCTCCAAACAGACCTATAAGTCCTTCCAGTTTGTAGAGTTGCTCCAGAACTGACTTCTATCATTCCAGAAAGTGACAGACTTAGAGTAGTCCCACAATAACCTGTATCGATGAAAAAGCATTAGCATTTAGGAAAAGAAACCTGGTGAAATTGATTTTGATCAGATTGTCTGCATTGGTAATTATTTCATATCTGCACCTGAGGACTGTCTGATGTCCTTGTTGACATATAGTTGGAAGATTTTATTGAGAACATCCATTATTTAAAAATTATTATTATAAAAAAATTATTATTATAATTTAAAAAATTACCTCTGAAATTATGTGTTGCCTATAAAAAATTATTGAAAATACTAAATTATATGATATAAAATCCACGGACTTGTGTATTAAAAAGAGGGAAAGGTCTAATAGGTAAAGTGAAAGCAATGCACAAACCCCTTTCCCCTTCAAAAAACAGAAACGAAAACACACGGCATAAATTATTTCTGGAATCTATTTTCTCTGCTGGCAGACGACTGTGATTATACTAATTATARTTACATTTTCTGCAGAAGTTTATGGGTAATGTATGAAATTAAAATATTGGTTCAGATGATTTTTTTGGTCAGATGTTAAAATTACAGGAAGAATAACTTTTTGCGAACTTTCTGAGAGCCGTAAYCTCAGGAAATGGGCAATACAAGTTTAGCATTGTTTTTGGCACTACATTCTCTGCGTAGTAAATTGCTGAACAGATGTGTCTGATAGCAGTTGTAACCTATTCAGAAAGAAGAGTGCCAGTGCTAACCTACCACTGGTAGAAAGCAATGGAAAGTCTCTGGAACCTGTTCGCTACATATGGTTTGCCTGAGGTTACTGTCTTGCCTCTCTTACAATGTTACACAATAAATCACAGAAAATATGGATTCATTCTGAGTTTAAATGGAATAAGACAAGAAAAGAAAAAAAAAAAAAGGGAGAAAGTTTATTTTAAAGACTGCTGAATATTTTCCTTTTGACAATGAAATAAAAATTTATAAGGCTAAATTATATAAGAAAAATTAAAATAACTCCCCTAAAATGTCTTTCTTATTACTAATTTACTCCTTTTCAAAAAGAAATGCTGTTATAGCCAAGACTTATGCAACATCTGCTGTGTTAATTATCAAGATATTACTAGGCCCTCAATTTCCTCACTACAACATATTTCTTTAAAATCTGATGAGAAACAGTGGATTTAGGAGTATATCACTTGGAGATTTGATGTACTGTTTACTCTGGCCAGATGGAGTTCATAAGAAGACATGGAGGAGGGAATCTCTAAGCTCTTGCCAAAAAGATCTTAACTGCATATGAAAGATTTTTTGAAATGGTAAGGGGACAGATTATTCAACAGTGACCTATAGGGAGAAAAATCATAGATTTATATATATCAGTTGTGTCATTATGTAAAGTCAAAGGTAATTCTCCTTCATTTAGACACCAGAAAATATGCTTCACATACATTGCAATTTCTGTTTCAGACCAAGCTTCTGCTTAATCTATTTCAATATCAACTTCTGCAAGTGGCTACAGCCCTTCAATTTATTTGTTTTTCTTTTGCAAGAAAATACACAGGAACAGATTCTCCCAATGCATGTATCAAATACTAGGACTTTGGGGGGGGGGGGAAAAAAAAGCAAGGCACAAGACAAACAATTAAAAAGTCTTCAGATTTTATTTTAAATTGCATTCATTTGGAAAGGAGTGTAGGTCCTGTAGGAGTGTATGTAAATTGCAAGTCATATCATCTACATCTGAGCTTGGCATCTCAGACTGCCTGTAGGTCATCACAGAAAAGCTACTACTTCTAGTAAGCCATCTAACCTGTTTTAGATGATCTCTTTGCATGAAAACCTGTGTTTTCTATCTTCTCATTGACAATAAAGGCAGCCTACAGTAACAAATTCAGATTTTGGTCTTTGTGCTGGTCATATAAATCTTATTCCCATGACCAATGGCTACTGAATTTGTGCTGTGAACCCAGTGAGACAAAATTAAACTTAATTATTTTCTTAATTTATTGCTTCCTCTATGAGACTTGTGACCCTCCTCAGAGGTTATAAAAACTTGTCCTTCTACTGACTTTAGAGGAATTCTGCAGCCAGGAGTCAAGCCCTGCCTGAGTGGCATGTGCGGAATGGGACGAGACACAGAGTTGCATACTCAGGTCTAGACATGCTCCTCCGAGTATGTATATCTTGGACCATACTGGACCATTCAGCTGCTYATTAGATATACTACATGTGGATTAATTCTTTGGGCTATGCAGAGACTTGATGTAAATGAATTTGTTTTGACACCCACAAGATTTTTTTTCCTCCGGGAAAGGTATTGTCTTATAACACCGTATTAAATTTTAATGCCAGATATCATACACAAACAGGAATTTAAATAGTGTGAATTAGGTAAATTGTGTATTTTTCAAGAGTCACGATGATCAATATTTTGCTTTTTACCTTGGAAGTTTCTTGAGATAMAAAAAGACATAGTAAGCCTTATTCTTAACTGCTTTAAATCAAGTCAGGACACCTCTAGAGGTTTTTACTGGAGTAAGATCTGCAACACTGCAGATTAGGTCCGAATAAAAATGCTGATTCCAGTAAAGCCCAAGGAAGTGTATCCCTTAAGCACATGGGCACACCTAAAGTAATATAGTTTTCTCATATGYATTTCCTACCCAATGGCTGGCTGAAGGTACTAATATAATGCATTAAGTTGGTTCTCTTCTATAGCACACTCAATATTACTATTCATTACTTTCAAGGTTTTATTTGTCAGTAAATAAAGTTTCTGTTTTTTTTCTGTAAATTTAAAGTCTTTATGAGTTTTTATTAGAAAATATATAGATATGTTCCAAAGTATTATAAATATGTTCTGACATGCAGCTTAAGGTAACTATATTCTGTATCTTGTAAATTATCTTATCTCTGTGTTAACCTAATATCTACAAAGAGATGGAAAGACACAATCTTTTGAAATAAAATAGTAAATTACTGGTAAGAAGATGTATGGTGGGAATTAATTTGACCCTACTTTTTCTCCTGTGAATAGAACAGAATGTATTATAAATATTCTTGAGTTTTTTRTAGTGCTTTGAAACTCCTGATGTTGTTTACAAGCATATTTTCTCTACTTTTGCATGTTTGAAATGGTGCAGCAGTAATATTTCTTCCTTAAATATTAGTATCTTAATTATTCAGGAAATCTGAGGCCAATATATAGTATTTCCAGTCATATATTGAGCTCCATGGAGACAGTTACTATCATCTTTGTATCATACCCTGCAAAATAACATCATTAATATGAGATAGATCTACAGATACAATAAATTATAATTACGATGAAGAAAAATGGTTTCTCCACTGAACAGAGATTTTCTCATTTTCTCCTACAGACTTCTTTTAATGATGTTCAGTTTATAAATGGAACAGCTGTGTTTGACACCAGAAAATGATTGCTTTTGCAACTTAATAGAAATTAAGATTTTTTTGCTTTCATATGAGCAAAATATATAGTGAAGGTCAAATACAATGCCCAGACAATTTAAAACAAATACAGTTCTTTCTCAAAACTGTTTTTAAAAGAATCTGATTTATTGAAATGTGAATCAACAGTAAAAAGAGTAATGTACAACTAAATGAACAAAACCTATGTTTAAATAACATGAAGGTTGTGACACAAACTGACAAAAGACCGGAAATTTAAAGTTAAGGCTGTAACTCTGGTTTAAAGTCATGTCATGGGAAAACAGAGAGTGTTATAGACGATGTGTCAGCCTTAGTTTTCAATTTCCTGGCTTTTGTCAGTTTATACCATAATGTTAATTCTGTTTAACATAACTTTTGGATTTAATATCTTTGCCTGTTTTTCTGTAGCTTTTTGTTTTTATTGTTATAAGAGAAAATAAACTTCACTGCACTTAGGCAAGTACATGCTACTTAGTGGAAAGGTTTTAGTATCATTACTACTAATTAGCACTACTAATTTTGCATTATTTTTCCGTACCAAAAAAGTATTGATGTATATATTCATTTAATTTTTGTAAATTATAAAGATACTAGTGTTAAGAATGATTATTTTCTGCCTAATGCTGGAACCATAGACACAGGCCATAAACCAAGTCTTATGTGGTTTACTCTTTTGACTTCCTAATCTACCTTAAATCTACCTTCAAGTTAGAGTTTTTTCTTAGAGACCTGAATGCAATACATTGACCTTCCAACTGTTTGTTCTCCAGCTTACTGTCTCCTCAGGAAGTTATGATCAGCGTGGCAGCTTTTACACCCGCATTTGAACTGGGGAGTTGCACAGACAGCTTTTGAGTGTAGAATAAATGAATTTCCAAATAATAAGAATGAAAATTTTGTCTTTTCTAGTTCGATATTTCACTACAAATAAATTGGACAACTTTTCTGTTTCGGTTATGGCAACTGGACAGATCAAATTAAAGAACCACAGATCTTGGATCTTTCGTCTTGGTCTGAATTTTTGATGTCCAGTGATTGCTTGTCTCTATTTTTCCTCTTCCGGTTCAACAGAGAGATCCCATAAGTCATAGTAGCTCGCAAACATGGCAAAAGATCATGGCCATATTTCTGGATAATTAGTAAATACTACAAATAAGTGTCAGATTTAACCTGTGTATGCTTTAAAAATGTATTTTTTATAGCTTAGAATTCCTGAAAGAGGAAAATACCTCAACTGTGAATTATGGGTTTTGTAACAAAAAGTACAAAAAAGATAAGAGGAGATGGTTTAAATTACTTTAATTGGTTGAAGTTGGAATTTTGCATAGATAAACTGCATCTGCAGATACAGGAGAAAATCTGTTTTCTGTAAAGGTCAAAGAAGTTTAATTTTTTTTTTTTTTACTGTTAATTACTTTTCAATAGAATTTTTAATAATGAAAATATTTGAGAATTTAAGAAAAGTGTTCTCTAACCTGGAATATCTTTTTTTTTTTTCTGAATAATTTCTTGTGATACAATAGATTTACAATTTAATGATATAATTCTGAATGCAGAATAACTTTCTGACAATATTCATTATCAGTCATCTGAAAAAATGACCACTGAAGTCAAAGGAAGTCTTTTTAGAGACTTAAATGTGCTTTAGACTGGGTCCCAAACATATTTTTTCTCTGCTGTTTGTCCCTTTTTTTAGTACATACTAAATTGATTTGATGTCTTCATTTTGCCTTTTTTTTTTTTCAGTAGACTGCCACTTAGATTAATGTCACTAACTTTTATGCCTCTGAATGCCATTTAAATGTTCTCAGCAAGAAAAGATATTTATAAGAAAAGGGATGACTTTTATAAGGATTAGAAATTTGACTAGTGAGTTTATGTGAAATTATTATTGCATAAAAAAAGAGATTTTTTACTATTGCATAAAATAATAACGGCCTCTTATGAGCTGTAAAATTTTGCTATGGAAAGCTGCTTCTTATTCATTGCTATATATTGTTTCCTAGAGAGTCATTGGCTGAAATGGTAATTTCTCTTCCTCATCTGTTATTTTTGCCATCTGTGTGTTGCACATAATTTTCTTTCGTTTTAGTAACCAAAAACCTACATGTTTAAAAATTAAATATATCTCTGTAAATTATTTGAATATGATCTTACATGTTCTAGACTGCAACTCATAGTTTCTTTATTGCTATTGAGATGACTCCAAAAAAACTGTGTTGAAAAAAATGTTCTTTTTTATGTGAACAGCTTTTCTGCTTCTTATTAGTCTTTCTTTTAAAATTCCACATCTACTACGTTCAGCTGGACTGTGAACTGCTGCAATAAAAGCTACAGCTGTTTCCCCTTTCCTTTCGTTAAATGCATCCCAAATATGGTCAACAATGATCTGTCTTCCTAGGAAATGATCATCAAAAGTCTCTTTTGTTTTGTTGCATTCCTCCTCTGCTGCACTGAGAGGAGCAGATTTTGTAGCAGGTTAGCAGTAGCAGCTCTTATGATAAATATTACTAGATAGTGACCTCCTGTCTTGTGTTCTAACCAGAAAGTCTCTGGACTCATTCCAGTCTCCAGAGCAAGCCGTACCAGCTGCCCAAGGGTAGGTTTGCTTCTTGGGCAGGTGTTTGTCCTTTTTTCATTTGTACTGGGGATTGGCTAATGTGCAAGAGGTCCTGGTGTGCTGACAAGCTGCCTTGATGTGCAGACAGGGGACTGATGCTTGCACAACATCCGATGGTGCAGATCCTAGCAGCAGTAGATGGCTGGCAGTACTGCCCCCAAAACGCCATTTGACACTGGGCACTCACCAGCCATGTGTGCTGCACACGTGCTTTTGTTCACTTGGGCTTTGTCTGGTGAATTCCTAGCTGGCTTCTGATGTAAAAAAGAAGAAAGTGCAGTTTCAGTAAGCTTGAGAACCCATCCAGCATTTATTATTCCTGCCATGAGACAATTCTCCTTTTATTCTGACAACAGGGAAGAAGAAGCATCTTTAAAAGCATTGCTTCCCTCTAAGAACCTGACGATTAATTATGTAAATAACTCCTTGCCCAGTCTGCAATATTTCCGATGTATCGAGGCCCAAGATGTTCAACTTATCTGTATGCTGACACAGGAAGAAAAGAGCTGTCAAAATGCAGATTGCCTGAAAAAAAATGACAGGAATGTACTCTTTCTTCTGTAGACAAGGTTTCAAAGACAGAGATGGGACCGTTTCCTGTTAATATAGCCTTAATGCTACCCATACAGTGTTTCGTCATCACTCTTTTCCAAAGAGCCTGATGTCAGAGGTCTATTTCAAATGGTGTTTGAAACTGCAGCCCCATGTCTATTTTCAACAGGCCAAAGTGCTATCATTAGATGGAATGTACATGTTTACTATTTTGTTTTGTGCTTACAATGAACTTTGGCAAAGAACTACTGTGCAGGAAAACCTGATTAAGTTAAAGAGTTTTTCTCCAGATCGAACCTCCTGTTTCAGGTGCTACTATATTACTGAAGAAGATGAGGAAGTGGATAGCTAAACTGAAAGGTAGAACACAAGGAAAGGTAGAAACTCCCATTTTAGAGGCAGCTTTTTTCATTTAATGCAATTTTGAAATTCTATTTTCAATCCCAATGGACCAGAATGTGATATAATTCATGGTTTAACATTAAAATTTGTCTAAGGATCTCCCATGCTATGACGTTTTCAGGGTAAGTCATCACCTTACAGATTTGTTAAATACATTCCTGTTTCATTGTCACTGTAAATAGAAGACAACAAGTACTTGTATTTAGCAAAACTCCAATGTTATATTACTGCTTTTATTAAGTTAACTTAGAATGTAATACAAATGTGATGATACATTTGTTTGGTTGTTTCAAGCTTCAGTATTTGCCAGTGTCCAAGACATTAGTTATCTCATGGCAACATATATCTGATCTGTCTTACTGGCTAATTGTACCACCACTACCTTTAAACTTGGTCTATTTTACAGATTTTTTTTGCTGTTGTTTTTATTATTTTTCAGTCTGCATCTGAAGATTCAGACTTAACCAATTTCATGAACAAATAACAATTATTAAGCTAGTAAACTACTTAAATCCCTAGCTATTATTAAATACAATATTGTATGTACAGCAAATGCACTAAGCTTTATACTTATAGCTATAGGAGTGAATCAGTGTAGAAAGAGCAACTGCTAGAATTTATGCACCATTTTCAGTTTGTCATGGAGCTCTTTATAAAGCAGATCATCTCTGTGAAGTTATTCTTTGGCAAATGTGTATGTAACTTTAACCTGAGCAATGTAATTGATTAATTTATTGTTTACTGGCAAAAAAAAAAAAAGAAACGTGATTGATCTTCAGCTATAAGGCTTTTGCCTTGAAGGTTGCTGTAGTAATTTTATGATACAGTTGGATAAAAAGATCTAAAATCCTTGCCTATAAAAGTACARTTACAATAAAAGTCACCAATCTTCWTTTTTTTCTGAATATGTGTCCCTTCAGACTGCTCAGACTCACTGTGGGGAGAGCAGCACTATCTGTGCTATCTGCTATAAATCATCACAAAAACTCACGTTCACCACCTAGACTGTGATAAGTTTATAAGTAGCTAATATTTTTGCCTGCTAATTTTTACCATTCATTGGATGTAACATAGTGACTCAAATTCTAGATAAATTGTAGAACTGGATTACTTGTATTTGACTAGCTCTTTATTGGTGAGTGTCTTAAGCATTGGAAGCAAATTGAAAAGCAACTTTCCTCTGTAGGCTCTGTTTTTCAACAAAGCAGTTTTAACACCTTTGCACTTTTTTTTTCTTTGTTTATGAAATAGATGTCACTGCAGTTAATCTTTCAGTAAACATCTCATAAATTTCATGTATTTCCATAAGACACAGGATTCACAGTAAGGGACCAATTTTTCATTTAAAAAGAGAAAAATTAAAACCAAAGAACTTTACAAGTTTGCAGTAGCATTATTATAGGTGTATAATAATTCTTTTTTATATTTTCAAAACAATTTACCTCCAGACACTGCTATTTTGTTTCTTTTTATTATGCAGTAATAGGTCATTTGTCTTACATGAGCTGATACGGAACTGCTTTCTTAAACTTCTAAGCAAAGATGACAATTGATATTTGCAAAATGAGAGAGAGGCCAGAAGACTGCAATAGTAAATGTTAGTAAATAGCCCTACCATGTAAAATTGAAAAGGAGGACAGGATGTGAATCGTGTTATGATAAAAGAGTATATATTTTATATGCAGTGATAAGAATTTATTATAAGCCTAATTAAAATGTTAATTGTTGGATTCAAAATATCCAATGATTTTCAGTGCAATTGCAAAGGTATTAATGCCTACAGATGGAATTAGCTAATTAATACAGAAAAAAAATACTCTATTTGATAAGGGAGCTTAAATTTTTAAATTCTAGTACTTGCCCTTTTTCTTTGATGTCACAGTTCTGCTTGTGCTATTCCCCAGGCCCTTGAAGTTGGTGAGTTAACCTTACCCAGGGATATTTCAAGAAGGCATCAGCAACCCAAGCTCTTTGCTGGGAGTCACGTAATATTCATGATATCTCCTCTGCTTGGGTTACTTTATTATGTTTCCTTAGCGAGTTCTGTGTTGTCTTCATTGAATTCTAGTCCAATGTTGTATCTATTTTTTTCACAGTTTTTTAGGCAAACTGATAGTGACATGATGGGCACCACTACTCAAACAATCCAAGACTAGTATGACCAAGACAGGTCCACAGATGTCCTGAGGCCCAGCACTGCCACATGGATAAAAAGTCCATGGCTTTTTATTAGTAAGTGTAAAAAAAAAGTATTTACTGGGCTATAAGAAATCTACACATCTCCAGGCTTTTCCTTAATATATAGATATTTCAGTATTGACAGACAGGGTGGAGGTCAAATGGCAGAGGCCCTTGGTGTGCCATTTGCAGAAGAGTTTCAATTTAGAGAGAAAGAGGATTGTAATGATTTTTTGCTGATCTGTAGCAAGAGAGATCCTTTCTTCCTTTTGAAAGCTGCTGTTTCATTTATGCATTTGGCACAAAAAATCAATCTACTATGAGATGCAGCAAGACTTCCTAATCAGCCATTACATAAACAGAAAGTTTGAGCCTGGTATTAGAGAAAAAGAGGGATTTCACTATTATCTTCAACTTAATAGGACTTTCCAGAATTACTTGTACTGTTATGGTGTGTATTTACTTTTAGCCACCCTACATTACACTGCAGCATCCAACATAAAATTGCACACTAGAGAAAAGAAAAAGTGAAACAAATTCAAATGTCTTGCATTTTTTTCATGTTTAAAAAACTTAGCTTGATGAAAAAAGAAGTCATAATAGCAAGATGGAAAAAATAGAACTGAGTGAAGTTCAGCAATGTAGATACATGCTAAACAATGTTATATGTTATGTTATATGTTATGTTATATGTTATGTTATATGTTATGTTATATGTTACGTTCCGCTACCACTTATGAATTTTGTTTTATGTCTAAGGGCCTGATCTACATTTTCTTGATGTTAATACCCACTACTTTGAATAAACCTTTTGCATAAACTGAAAATTTACCCAGATTGTATTTTTTTTCCCAGATTTTCATTGAAGCAACGAATAATTTAACAGACACAAGTGCTATCTATGTTTGCTTTCTCTTTCATCCATATTAATAATCTGTTTATATCTTAAATTTCATTAGCAGTGAGTTGGTTTCATCTGTAATCTTATAAAAAGTTTTAGTTTCCACAAGGTAAACACAAAATCCATGACTGTAAATTTCATTAAATACAAAAATTGGTGACTGTGTAAGTAACAGTGTCCAGAGCACTTATGGCCTGCCTTCCATTGCTGGAAATTCTTAAGTAAAGACCTTTTGAGCAGCAAAGACTACTAGCAAAGGTCTTTTGTTCACATTGTTTCTACTTATTAGCTCTTAATATCAACATACAAAGTATGAACCGATAACTGGATTGTGTTCATTGTGTATTTATGAAACTCAGAGTTTTGTTAAAACCTACCAGACTTTTGCAAGATCAGCATTTTAGTTAAGCATATTCTCATATGCTCACATTTGTACCTATATCACCACTTAGTGATCATACCTGGAAAAATTAGCACTAAGCTTTTCGTTAGTAGTGAGATTCTCAGATGATAATCAATGTCTCAGACAACAATCTCCATGTCTACGAGAGACATGGAGATACTGGCAATTAATGCAAATTTAACACTGAGAAGTTAGCAAACATGGTATGTAGATAATTTATAACGCATTAAAAATGCCTCGTGGTATTTATGATTTTCATTGTGTCATATTTATGGCATTTGTTTCCAAAAGGTTACATTCTGAAGATGTTTTGAAGGCTGTAACTGATGTTCAAGGCTCCAAAACGTCCCAAAAGCTGTACTGCTTTTACTGATGAATGCAGAGTGGTGTCTGTCCGATCTGGAAATATTTTGTGTCAAAAACTTATTTGGAAGAAAGAAGTGAAGTGCAAATGATTATTTTTTCTGTATTTTTTGTTTGTCTACTATGGGAGGAATATTGGAAGCAGTAGGAAATATAATGACTTACAAGATTTCTCTCATACACAAACACAGTGTCTTCTTTTTT
>PTEX01000190.1:0-36525 GCA_003342815.1 Eudromia elegans
GGGACCCGGCTGGCTGGGGGACATGGGGGGGGGGCTGGGGGGGGTTCGCGGGCACGAGGCTGGGGGGGTCCTGGGGGGTCCTGGGGGCGGCGCGCGGCGGCGGCAGCAGGTGGCGCTGCGGGGCCGGGACCGGGACCCCCCGTCGGGGCGCGTCCCCCGCCCCGTCCCCCCCCCCCCGCGAGACTCACCTGGAAAATGGGCTAAAAACAACGAAAACGGGGGCTCCGGGCGCGCTGCCGCGGGGACGGGGACAGGGGACAGGGGTCCGAGGGGACACGTGGCCCTCCCGCCGCCCCCGACCTTTGTGCCCCCTCCGGCCAGCGCCGCCCCCCGCGGGAGGCCGCGGGTTGGGCAAGAGGCAGCGCACGGGGACAAAGGGGACCCAGAAGTGCCCGAACGGACCCAAACGGACACAAATGGACCCAAAAAGAACCCGGGACTCAAACAGAGCCCAGGAGCTGAATGGACCCAAATGGAGCCTGTGACTGAAGTGGAGCCCGGAACCCAAATGGAGCCAAAAAGAACCCAAGACACAAACGGACCCAAACAGAACTGGGGACCTGAACAGAGCACAGGACCCGAAAGGAGCCCGGCACCCGAATGGACCCAAACGGAACCTGGTGCCCAGATGGACCCAGACAACGCCTGGCACCCAAACAGGTCCCAATGGAGCCTGGCCCCCAGGCCGACCCAAACAGAGGCCGGTGCCAGACGGACACAGACGGAGCCCGGCACCCGCCCCAGGGCCGCACCCGAGATTGGCGGGACCGGCCGTGCCGCGGCGTTGGTGACGCGGGCCGCGCCGGGGACACGAAGCGGCGGCACCGGCCCTGCGTTGCGCTGGGGCGGGTGACGCTGCGGGCCGGGCGCTGCTGCAGCCGGGGCCCCCGCTGCACTGCTGGGTCGGGAGCGTCGGAGGCGTCGAGGAAACGGAGCTCCGAGGGGGCTCCGAGACCCCCGCCCAGCCCCCTGGGCCGCAGGCGCTGGCACCGCACGGACACGGGCACCGGAGCCCCTCGTGTCGCTCCGATGACGGTCCCGGGGGCATCGGGGTGGCCTCGGGGTCTCCGGTCCTCCCGCTGGCACTGGATGCCCGGGATGGCGCCGAGGCAACGCCCGGGCATCGCCATGGCAACGGGTGGCCGGGCTCCCGTCTCTGCTGGGAGCGGGTCGCGGGAGCGGCGGCCTCGGAGCCGGGAGCAGGGAGTGGGGCCGGCCGCAGGGCCCCGTCCCGCCCTGCACGGTCCCCGGGGCCGCCTGGCTCCGGCCTCGGTCCCTCTGCTCCTGTGGATGGAGGATGGAGGCGATTCCTCCTCCAAGCCCTGCGCCCGGTCGCCATGGCAACCCCAGCTGAAATTACATTAAAAAGGAAGGAAATCAGGGCTTTTCTGGGGGGAGGGGCGCTGGGCACCCCGGGGGCAGACGAGGCTCTGCAGGGTGGGGGTCCGGGTGGGGCTGGGGCAGCAGGGCCCCCCCTCACCCACCCTGGGGACACGGAGCATCCCTGGCCCCCAAGCACGTCAAGAAGAGCGGGGGGGGGCACACACCGCTATTAAAAATAATCACTTCTGCTTTATTTGAACTGTTACTCTGCGCGGGTGACAGGGTATAAATACATTCTCCGATGGGCGCGTCTCCCGGCGCGTCCCGGCGCGCGGCTCCTCCCGGGCCCCTCCGCAGCGCCCGCACGGACGCGGGATCCGGCCCCTCCGCGCCCTCGGGGCCGGCGCGATGGGTGCCCCACGCGGGGCGGCTCCTGGGCCCGGCTACGCGGGCACCGGAGGAGGGAGAATATCAAAAATACAAAAGAGCGGGGCCCGGCGGCGCGGGGCCGTGCGGGGGCCGCGCACACACGCTGGGGTGGGGTGGGGGGGTCTAACTGGCTTTTTATTTTATATCAAGAACACTTGGTTTAAAATCTTTACAAAGGACAAAACGCGGCGACTCCGTTAGTGTGTAAAGAACTAAAAGATCTGCTTAAAAAACGTCTCTGCAAAGAGAAACGACTGACACAAAAGAGATTCTCTGCAGCGCAAAGAGGTGCCGAGGGCCCCGTGCGGGCCGGGGCTCCCGGCGGTCCCAGCCCCGCGCCCGGCACCTCCTGCCTTAGCACCGTGGCCTGGAGCGCTGCTCGACACAGTGAAGGAGCCTCTCGGAGGCGCCCGCCTGCCCGCCCGGGGGCTGCCGCGCGTCCCTGCGGCGCCACGGGGGCTGCGTCCGGAGCCGCGGTCCTGGGGCGGCCGGCGGGGCTGCCCTCCCGCCGGGTCCTGCGGGGCCGCCCGGAGGGTCCACGCGCGTCTCCAAAGGGAGCAACCGATGTAGGAAGGAGCCGGGGCGGGGGGCGAGCGTCCGCGGCGCTCCGTGCGTCCGGTGCCTCTGCGTGCGTGCGAGCGTGCGCGAGCGTGCGGGTGCGTGCGAGCGTGCGCGCGGCGGCTATACCCTGGTGGTGGAGTGTGAGTGCGGGAGCCCCGTGCTGTTGAAGCCGGCGGCGAAGGTGTTGTAGGGGTGCAGGGTCTGCAGCCCCACCAGGGAGTTGGGGATCATGGTGATGGTGTTGGGCGTCATGAGCGGGATGTCGTCCGGCGAGCGGCGCAGCGTGAGCGTGTAGTCGGGCAGGGCGGCGAGGCGCAGCGCGTCGTGCGGCGGCACCGCCTCGCACTCGTGGTGCGCCTGGCTCACCTGCAGCGAGGGCATCTCCTCGTCGGGCGTGTGGGCCATGTCGTTGGCGGCGCTGCGCTGCGGGCTGGGCTGCCGGTGCGTGTCCTGCCGGCGCTTGTCCTTGCGGTAGTAGAGCGCGGCGAAGGCCAGCACGTTGAGGAAGAGCAGGGAGGCGCCCACGGCGATGGTGACGCTCAGCTCGGTGGAGTAGTCGCGCGGGTTCTCCAGCAGCGTGCCCGCCTCCTGCTCCGGGCTCCACTTCTCCTTGCCGTTCTCGCTGTTGTAGGCGGGCGAGATGGCCGGGCGCTTGGTGGTCCAGATCTTGCTGTTGGGCCGGCGGGTGATGTGGGAGTTCTGCGTGGTGTCCGGCGGCGGCACTTTGGTGGTGGTGGAGGTGTAGTGGAACATGTCGTGCAGGTTGTACAGGTGGGGCACCAGGTGCTTCCAGAAAGCCACCTTGGTGGCCCGGTAGTGGTCACGCACGCGCGGCTTCAGCCCGATGTGCAGGTACAGCTGGTCCCGGGGGTTGTACTTGGACCAGGCCACCTCCTCAAAGCGGTTGGCCTTGGTGTGGATGAACTTGGTGTCCTGGGGGACGGGCTTGTTGGGGTCCCTGCGAAACAACAGCACAACACAACTATAGGAAGCCAAGAGACAAACAGTGCCCCAGCTCCTAGAAGACCTGGGGCCACCCCAGAGCCTGCAGAGCAGCTGCTCACAAGTGCAACGAGGTGAGAGATGGGAACATGGACCTCATATGGCCGCACTCTCAGCTCAGCAGCCTCTTGCTGAAGCCCCAACCCAAGAGAGGGTGAAGCTCATGGCCCTCCGAGCAGGGGATTCAGTGTCCCTCACAACTCCTCGCGCCCCCTTGGCCAAGCTCCTTCCCGAGGGGGGACTTCAAGGGGCGCAGCACCAAACCCCATCCCCGCCACAGCCCTGCTCACCCCGTCTTGGCAAAGTTGGTCCAGTAGGTCATCACCACGGCGCTGAGCATGACGTCGTTCTTGGAGAAGTTGCAGGGAAAGAGGTCTGTGGGGCCGATCATGGGGATGCCGAACACGTAAGGCACCTCGTCGCCGTGGGCCGCGTCGGACCACGCGGGCTTCATCAGGCTCTGGCAGTGGTGGTAGAAGGCGTAGAAGTAGGTGGGGGAGCCGTAGCGGGCGTGCAGGTCGGCGGTCACCACCGAGGGCTCCACCCACTGGTGGTCGGTGAAAAGGGCCACCAGGGTCTTGCGGCGTGTCTCGGGGTTGTCCCGGTCCGCCCAGTCCGTGTACATGAACTTGATGGTCTCCCGCAAGGTGTCCTTGCCCTCGGGGTAGCCATACAGGTTGTCTACAAAGTTGGAGACCGAGTAGTCGAAGTCGCTGCCCGAGACGCCGTCCTCGGGGTCCACCACCCCCTCCACGAACTTCAGCCCCTCGCCCTGGTTGACGCCCAGCATGATGTCGTAGTTGAGGAACTCGCCCTGCTCCATGAGGATCTCGGGGTCGTCAGGGATCACGTCGCCGTCGATGACGGGCCCGAAGGCCACGTGGTAGCGGGCCGGCTGGATGTCCTGCTCCACCAGCTCCTTGGCGCTCTTCTGGCGCAGGCAGTCCACCATGTCCACGGTGTCCAGCACGTTGCAGCCCACCTTGTCGGCCAGCATGCTCGTGTACTTCACGGGCTGGTAGTTGACAGCCCAGCTGGAGAGCGCCGAGCCGCTCTGGATGATGGCTCTCTGGAAGAGACCTGTGGAGATGGGGAGCGCGGGCAGCTCGGAGCCGGCAGCCGACGCGGCGCCCGGCCGTGCCACAAGGCCTCCTGCCACAACCAGGGTACCCCGGAGCGCAGCCTGGCAGCAGCGGGAGGGTTAAACCTCCCCCGGGGCCACTTAACCCTACGTGTCCCACCCCGGCGCTTTGTGCGGGGGCCCCCCCCGGCCCCCTCCGCGGCGCTTCCTGCCCAGCTGGGGCTGCTCGGTGCCAATCCGGGCGCTGCAGGAGCGCGCTGCCAGCCGCACAAAGAGGGCCTTTCTGCCGCCGGGAACACAGAGGGAGTGGACTTTCGCCCTGGAAAGCGGGGCCACAAAGGCCCTGGCCCAGGCGGAGGAATGCGTGGCTGGGCTCCAGCCCCCCGTCAATGGCGCTTGTGCTGGGAATACAAAGGGCTCCGAGGAAACGGAGCCTCCGGGGCGGTGAAAGGCGGGCCGGGCTCCGAGTGCAGCCCGGGGTCTCTGCTCCCTGGCCTGCCCTGTCCCGCGCCCGCGGACCCGCTCCCATTGCGGGCGCCGCTTGGGGCCCTGTGGGCACCACCGTGATGCTGCCGGGGCTGGGCGGTGGCGATGCAGCCGCGGGGGCTCCCACGTGGTGCCGGGACCCGCGTGCTCCTGCAACGAGAGCGCCGGGGCCACCGGCCAAGAGCCACCCTGTGTCCACGGCACTGTGTGCACGCACAGCCCGTGCGCTGCCAATACCTGACGCACAGTGCCACGCACTCGGGGACAAAGAAGTCACAAGCCCTGCCCGTCACCTCCCGGTGCCCCGGAGAGCCGTGTCCGGGCCTGGCTGTGGGCTCGCCCGCTCGGCGCCAGCCTCTGCGTGCCCAGCAGCCGGCACGGAGGCTTCCCCGAGCCTCGGTGCTCTGGGATGGTTGGGCCCCAAGGCAGCCCAGAGCCGGCGAGCGCGGCAGCCATCGCCCGGGGCAGCAGCGAGCCGGCCCAGAGATGCCTCCAGCCGGGCCCTTCCTCGGGCTGCCGCTGCAGGGCGGGAGCGGGAGCATCCCGGCCCCGGCACAGCCCCGCGCTGCAGCTGCGGCGCTGCCATGGTGACCGAGCGCAGGCTGCAGCCACCGCCGCTCCGGCGCACGGCAGGGCTGGCACGGCCAACCCGCGGCTCCGGGCACAGACCCACACAGCCCCGCAGAGGTCCCGCAGTGCACCCGGGGCAGCCGTCCCGCAGAGCCCCGCACCAGCCTCCCACCGCTCACGGGGTGCAGCCGAGCCGCCTTTCCCAGGCCAGCACCTCCTGCCGCCCGTGGCCTTGGAATGGGGACCCTGCACGGCTGGCACAGCAGGGTCACCCACCCGGGGTTGTTCCCTGTGCCAGGCGGGTTTCCACCCAGGCGGGAGGGGCCGGAGCCTCGTCCAGCTGCAGGGGAAGGGCAGCGGTGCCGCGTGCCGGGCGGGAAGCGCTCCGAGTGCGCGCAGGGTGGCAGGAGCCGCGGGGCTCCCCGGCAGCCGGACGAGGCTCCGCGCACCGCCCCAGCCTCGCGCCTGCCTCCCACAGCGCCTGCCAGAGCAGGCACAAATTAGCAGCTTCATTAATAGCTCTTGATGGCTACGAGTTCTATTTTGATCGGTAAAGTGGCACCTGCCTGGTGCAGGGCTGCAGCTCACCGTGATCCCCGGTGCTGCTGGCTCCCCGCAGGCGCTGGTCGCTCTGGTGCTGGGGCTGCAGCATCAGGGGGCTTCACCCACCGCACTGCACTTGCAACTGGTGCTCCCGAGAGGAGCATATCCCAGGACGCCTGGGATATGAGATGGGGGTCCCCAGGAGCAGCCTCCGCACGCCTAGAGGGGGTAGCAGGGGGGCTTGGGGGCAGGATATCTGGTGGCACCAGCAGGGCAGTAGCCCAGCGGCCTGGCACTAGGTTGCACCTAGCTGGGTCTTACCCGTTAAGGGCCGGGGTGGCTGCTGCAGGCAGGGAGCCACGGGGCTCCGCCGCGCACGTGCGGGCTCGCCAGGCCAGCGCGGGAGGTGAGCGGCTGGCGGCCGCCATCTGGGCAGGCCGAGCCCGCGGCCGCGGCCAGAGAGGAGGCACCATCTGGCCGGGAGAAACCGTTTGCAGCTCCGGCTCTGCCCCGCCGGAACAGCCCAGGCCCAGAGAGGAGAGGCCGAGGTGAGAGCCCCTTCCTGAGAGCTCCCTGCCTCCGGAGGCCAAAGGGATGATGGAGAGGAGCAGCCGGCGGAGCGGCCGGGCTGCTGCCTGTGCCACCGAGCAGTGCCGGGGTGGGATGGGCACCCTGGCATGCAGCAGCGGCCGGGCCTGGCTCCGGGAGCACAGCAATCCTGCCCTGGGAATGCCGGAGCTGCCGGGGGCGGCGGGGCAGCCCCGCTGCTGCCTGGTAATGCACAGGGAGGCTCTGCCACAGGGCTGTGGCAACGCGCCCGCGGGGCTCCGTGTGCCTGAGCTTGTGACAGCCTAACGCCTGCTAGTGCACGAGTCACACCGAGACGACGGGGCAACATCCCCCGGAGCTTCCAGCCAGGAAGACACAGAGAGGATGCAGGAACAGGGACTGAACACAACTGTCCCGATGGCTCCAGCTTTTCTCATCCTGTTTCCAGCCACCTCTCCATGTGGGCTGCTTGCAGTGCCCCAGCAGAGGAGGCCCCGGAGCTGCCCTGATTGCTCGGATTATGGGCTCCTCGCAGAGGTGACACTGTCACGGAAGCACCACGACCACGAGCGCTGCAAAGACCTGCGCGCTGCAGACACCCCCACACCCCACGCAGCTCCTGCCCTTCCAGCCTCCCTGGGCCCTACGGCCTCCCGTCCTGGGCAGGGAGAGGCGGGCAGGCAGCTGTGCCAGCTGTGCCCCCAGTGACCTGCAAGGCTGAGCGCACAGGCACAAAGCGCGCTTGGCACACTCCGTCCCCGGGGAAAGGCTCTCACCTGGACAAGGAGGAGCAGCGCGGCCAGGGCGGCCGCACGGAGCAGGGCATCGAGTGCCTGCCCGCGAGCAGAGGCAACGTGGAGAGCCGGTGCACTCCGCAGGGCGGGCTGCGCACGAGCCCTGCCACCTCCACGGCACCTCCGCGTTGAGGGAGGCTGCCCACTGGGGAGAGCCACGTGCCAAGTCAACTGCGTCGGCAGCTGGACATAGCTGGGAGAAGGCAAAGCCGAGACAGCTGCTTTGGGATTGCTTCCCAACTTCCCGCGAGCTGTGGGTTTCCTAGGATCATCACGCCCGGTTGGGGATTAGCGGCGAGCCGCAGCCTTGCGCTCCACTATGAGCACGTGCCCAGCAGCTCTGCATGTGCTGGACACGGGGTGCAGAGGCTGCGTCCTGCGAAGCAAACGCTGCAGAAGCCGAGCGTGCAGGGCCGGCGCTGCAGCCCGGGCGCTGCTTTAATCCCAGGGTGGTGAGCCCAGCTGCGGGCTCGCGGCACCCGAGGGAAGGGCGAGGGCCTCCGGCAGGCAGCCCGCCTGCGTCAGCCTCCTCCGATGTGCCCTCCGCCACGTGACGGCCGCGCTCCCTTGCTGAGGGTTGCCTTTGTGCCCGCGCTGCTCCGCGGCCGCCCGGCAGGGCTGGAGCGCTTCCCGGCGCGGCCGAGCGTCACTCGGCTCGCACCCGCCCGGCTCTCCGAGGCACAGAGTCACCTTTGTGCCCACGGCTCCCACGAGCCCTTTGCCCTTCCGCCACCCGCACCAGGCGCGGGGACGCGGCGTGAGGAAAGGTGACTGCGGGCAAACCCATCACCCGCTGGGGACCAAGTCCTCCCGTCATCCCGGCTGCCCGCACATAGCTCAAGCTTTGCCCTGCTATTTCCTCCAGGAAGTTCATCCAGACCTGTGTTGGTTAACAATCTTTTTTTTCCCCCCTTTCCTTTCTATTTTCCATGTAAATTTATTCACAGGTGGTTTATGTGCATTTGCGCTTATGCCAACACAATCTTTTAGCATAAATAATTCCTTTCTCTATCTAGAGTAAACACGCTGCTGTATTTACAGATGCCGCATCGCCCTCGCTGGTCTTTGCGAGTTGAGATGCTCCGAGCCGCCCCAGGCCTCTCCCATCCCCTCCCTCCCGCACCAGGAGCACCCTGGCCCTGCACCTACCTTCCGAGTGGTGCGAGAGGGTGAGGAGGCTGACGCAGGAGGCGCCGATGCCGGAGCCGAAGACGGTGATGCGCAGCGGGTCGCCGCCGAAGAAGGCGATGTTCTCGCTGACCCAGCGCAGCGCCTGGATCTGGTCCAGCAGCCCGTAGTTGCCCTTGGCCGCCTGGTCGCCCGTGCTCAGGAAGCCTGCGGGCCGAGCGGAGGTGGGTTAGGGCAGGATGTGGCGCATTGCTCCATCTCCTACCATCCTCCCCAAGGCCCCTGAGCTGCTACAGGATGGGGGCCTCCTCCACCATGAAACCTCCACTGCAAGAGTCCCGTGAGCTCTGTGGCTTAGTGGCGACACCTAATTCCTTGCTCCAGGGCCTTTTCAATTTTGGGGGACTGTTTGCCCAGGCACCTCCACCAGGATGAGCACCCATGCTAGCAACAGCTCAAGGCGTCTCATGGGTGCTCCAAGGAAAGCCAAGCGAGTGTCAGGAATTGTTGGTGAGCACTGGGCGCACACGAAGCGTTGTTCATGGCACAGTGCGGCCCAGACAGGGCTCTATAAATGCAGGGAGTTGGGCTGGGCCGAGAGTAGCCAGGAGCGAAAGCTTTGAGCATGGAGGAGTTTCCCGTGACCTGCTCTGAGCGGCGGCAGCAACGCCCTCGATAAGGTCCCAGCGCTTCATTTGCCTTGACTCAAGCAGGGAGCCAGAGCCAGGGCAGGGAGGGAAAACCCAGAGCGGCAGCACGGGCAGGGCGAGCGGCGCAGGCACCGGGGCCACCGCAGGCCTCAACACTGAAGCGGCAGGGTCACAGCATCGTCTACGTCTTGTCTGGTATGGAAACAAGTGCCCCTAAGCTTGTGCCTATCAAGCTTGGAGGCCTCGAGGCCACCTAAAGAAACCTGTTTGCTTTTACTGGGAAACCTATTTCCTACCAGCTCCCGCCAATCATGGCCAAGTTGTGAGCCCCAAAGCACCTTCCCCAGTGTGGCAGAGGGACAGGCTGCTCCCAGCACGGTCGGGAGCCCAGCTCTGAGCCAGGCCGGCTCCTTGCAGAGCCCCTGCTCCGGGGGCAGCCCTTCCCAGGGACACAGCCCCGTCCCCCGGCGGCCGAGGGAGGTCTTGGTTTGCAGGGAGCACCTCGCTGGGGACGCTCGCTCCGCACACACTGCCAGGCGCAGGGAGCCCACGGGTACTGACTGCAAGGACCCAGTTCTACTACATGGCAGGAGCTGCGGGCGAGGGGTCTGGGGAGCCCGAGCCACACGGGGGACAGTGGCTTCGGGAGCTGGGGCCGGGCACACCCATGTGCGTGTCCAACATGGCCTGGCCGGCGCCACGGCTGCAGAGTCGGCGCTCCAGGGAATCCTGCCCTTGCATCGCGGCAACGAGGCTGCCCCGGCGCCGGGCCAAGGCGTCCGGCCGCAGACACCGCTGGGGAAGCGCCGGCGTCCCCGCAGAGAGCCCATCGAGCGGCCCGGGCAGCACAGAGCCCCCCCGGCGCGGCCGGGCAGCGCCCGCTGGCAGCTCGCCCCGCCGAGCCCTCTTGGGAGGAGATGCTGCTTAATACATTTATTATTTATTTAACCACAGACCAATATTTGCTTTCGGCCGAGCCGGGTTGTGCAAACGAGCCAGCGTGGCCTGTGCCAGGAGCTGGACAGCGTGGTGAGGACCGGCTGCGAGGCCGCCACGTGGCACCTCCTGCTCTGCCGCCCGGCCCCTTTCCCGGCTGGATCAGACCCAGCCTGAGCCCACCGGCCGCGGTGGCTCGTGCTGCAGCCCCCCGCGCTGCACCGTACCCAGCACTCCCACGCGGTAGTTGAGGGTGATGACGATGACGTTGCCGTAGCTGGCCAGGACGCTGCCGTCGATCATGTTGCCCGTGCCCTCCATGTAGGAACCACCGTGGATATAGACCATGACAGGCTTGGCGCCGCTGTCCCGGATGTCTGCAAGGAGAGGAGGTTAAACTCGGGAGCCGCCGGCGGCCGCGGCGCCCTGCCCGACAGGCAGACCACAGACAAGGGCAATGCCAGCTGCCAGGACCGCGGAGGGGCGACAAACCCCAGCCCTCCCGGCGCCCGCGGCAGCTGCCCTGGGTCTCGGTGCACACGGGGAACCGGCCCAACAGCCCTTGGCATCTGGCCCCGCATCCCGACTCCCGCTGGACCCGAGTCCTCCGCTTCGGGAGTCCTGGAAACTGGCATTGCGGAGGGGCAGGGCGGGGAGGGGTGTGCAGGACCCGGGAGGCGGGGGGGACGCTCACGGGTGCTTGGCCTTTGGACCCCCCTCCCGGCCCCTTGCGCTTCCCCGGGGAGGCAGAAAGCTGCCGGCTGCCTGGCTGCCACCCTGGTGCCCCAGTGCCCACACACAGACATGGCGATGAGAGGCAGACAGTGCGTGCGGGTGTGCGCCGCGGGGTGACGCCGGCGGGGTGACACCAGCGGGGTGCCGCGGGTGCCGCGCGGGGGCGGGCTGTGAGCCGTGCGGTGAGGACAGGGCACCGGGAGCCGTGGGACGGGCGCACGGCGAGGAGCCCCGAGCTCCCTCCCTGCAGCAGCGCGGACCAGGGTGTCCTGCTCCTCCTGCCACCCCGCGCACCAACGGAGCCCGGCTGCCTGGCCAGGCCCGGGGGAGGCTCCACTGGGCACCCCATAACATCGGGCGCTGCCTGCAGGCCCTCGTCACTCAGCGGCCTCCCTGTGCACCGCATCACGGCCAAGAACCTCGTCCTCCTGCCCGTGCTCCCCAGCCCAGGGTGAGGCCATCCCGCCGCCCATGCCCCCGTGTCCCGGCACTCCCGGCATCCACGGCTCCTCCCTGACCAGGATCTCCCTCCATGAAACCCGGGAGTGCAGAGAGCTCCTCCGGGACCGCGGCCTCGGGCAGCATGCGGGAGGACGGGGCTGCCAGGCCTGTGACAGCGTGCGGTCAAGCCCATGGGGGTTCAGCCTCTGCTTCCCGTCGAAGGTGGACAAGCACTCGAGTGCAGTGGAACCTGCCACATCCTCACGGCAGCCACGGGGACGCTCAGGGAACCAGCGGTTCCCAGGAATGGCAGCAAAAACGTGCAGCGCAGGGACCTCTCGGGCTCAGAACGGGGGAATTCTACGCCCCAGCAGAGCAGACCCCGGCACACGGGGTCCTGGGCAGGCTAGACGCCACCTCCGAGCGCACTCAGCTCCCTCCTGCCTGTGTCCCGTGTGCCCGGACGTGCTGGGCTGTCCCAGGACGCTCCAAACCCGGCGGTGTCACCGTCCCCTCCCCGCCACGGTGCAGCTGTCACCTCCTGCCTCCCTTCCACAGCCGCTACAAGGAGTGAGTGCCGACCCTGCAGGTGCAGGACCCTCCTAGGGCCCCACTCCGGACTGGTGCACGGGCATGGGGACCTCCTTGCACCCACGGCAAGGAGCGGCAGGGACACGGAGCGTGCACTGGTCCGGGAATGGCCACGGACACGTCAGGGAGACCCGGAGCAAGGCGGAACGGGAGGTCTTGGAGGAACGAGGCGGGAGGTGGAATGTGACGGGGCTCGGGGTGAAATGGGCCCGGGTGTCCTGCTCCCAAGCCGCCATGCGCCCTGCGAGCCCGGCAGCCAGCCAACCTCGCCAGGAGCGACCCCAAAACCCCCCAAGCTTCCCCCGCAAGGAGGGGAAGGGCCCGGGCGGCCCTGCACAGCCGTCCCCCTGCCCCCCGGCCCGGCGCGGGCGCACACACACACGGGGCTCCCTGGCAATGGCAGCGGGTGGCGGGCAACGCAGTTGCTGTGCGGGTCATGCAGTGGCAGCCTCGAGCACACAAATACCTTCGTCTTCATCCCCGTCATTATCCGCTAAGTCCTCGCCCTGTTTCTTAGCGCTGGCTCCTAGGGACCAAACACGAGGAGACAGAACAAAAAAGGAAAAAAAAACAAAAAACAAAAAAAGGGAAAAAAAAAACAAAAAACAAAAGAGAATTCAAAAATAGCATGACAGCAGAGACGGTGGGGCCGGGCCGGCACCCCACAGTGCTGCTGGCTACTCACACTGCACCTCTCCCAGCGCCTGCGCCCCTTCCCGCTCCTCCCGCGGCGGCCGGCGCAGGAGGGCGGCCGGGGCCGCTTGGAGCGTGCGGACACGGCCCCGCGCCGAGCCCACCGCACGAAGGGACGGCACGGGGGGGACGGCACGGCGGGGACAGGCCGCCTCGCTGCCTCCCGACGGGTGGGATGAGGCCCTGCTCGGTGCACAGGGCTGGACTGCAGGCTCTGCGGGGCTGCCCGTCCCCCTCGCCGTGCCTGCCTTGGGCACGGGAAGCCGGCACCGGCTGCAGGCGCCTCTCCCGACGGGGCTGCCCGGCCCGCGCGGCCGCAGCTCCTCCTCTCCCTCCTGCAGGGACGCTCTTGGAGGAGTGATCGCAGCTGGGACGGGAAGGAGGACATGGAGCTCATGGCAGGGAAGCCTGCGCCTGCAGTGCCATCCCCACGGAATGGGACTAAGCATCAGCAGCACGGGCCAGCTCAGCCCTGCGCTGCGTGTGCAAGGTGCACGACCCGTCCTAGGCCCCACCGCGCACCCTGTCTGCAACGAGTGACAGGGACGGAGCTGGGAGCAGGCAGGGGACATTGGCCATGGGGCAGCTCCATGCCACGGGCGCAGCCGGTCGCCAGCTGGCTGGGGACAGCAGCCTGTCCCACTGAGCAGCTCCCTGGCAGGATGTGACACGAGGGCAGGATGGCACCACGGTCACCTCCGGCTCCGGGAGGGTCTCTGCCCTGTGGTGGAGTCATGGGCTTGCACAGCATGGGAAGCCTTGGGACCACCAGGGCACTGAGCACCACAAGGGTGAAAAATCCGGCGAGCAGCAAGAGTTTGAAGGCGACGGGCTCCACGAGAGCAGTCCTGCCATGTGCAAAAGGTCCCTGCGAAATGGTAAAGGGGCAGAGAAAGCCTTTCTCTGCCCTGCAGAAGAGAAGCAGCTACTGAGCTGCGTGAGGCAGACAGAAACCAGACAACATGAAAACCTTGTTGGCAGAAAGGGCAGAAAAGCAGCAGACGAGATGTCCCGGGGAGCTGTTTAACACCAGGCTAGACCAACGGTCAGGAAAGAGACTGGGTAGAGCTGCTCCAGTCTTAAGAGTCATCCTGACACTCTGCGATCCTCCAAGATCCAGATCCTTCCGCTCTATCCTCACCTTCCTCTTCGCAGCGCAGGCTCTCCAGAGGGACCCAACCCAGGCCCCACTATCATTCTCCCGTTTTCCATCCAAACCATTCCACACTCTCCCCTTGACGCTGCATCATCCTTGTTCCGCTTGTGCCAGGCTCAGCCATCCAAGCTGCTCTCCAGCCCACCCACATCTCCATGCCTCTGTGTCTCCATGTCTCATCTCCATGTCTCTGCGTCTCCGTGTCTCCATGTCTCCGTGTCTCCGTGTCTCCGTGTCTCATCTCCAAGTCTCTGCGTCTCCGTGTCTCCGTGCTCAAGGGCAGCCGTCCAGCCTTTCCGCAAGCAGCATCACAGCCGACCTCCTTCATCTTCACCCGGGACACTGCAAGCCCAGAAGGTCCCTCAACACCCGAGTGCCCAGGCGGTGTTTGCTAACCGGCGCTGTGCTCCTCGTGCAGGGAGTTTCTCCAGCGCAGCCGCAGCCCTTGGTCCACGCGGCACCTCGAGGCTGGGACACGACTGCTGGGGCTGCCTTTCCACACCCGAGAGCCCTGGCGCTGCAGGTCTGCAGCAAGCCGAGCTCCACGCAGCACACACGCAAGGCAGCAGCTTCCCTGCCCCGGGAAGGCCTGCGGTGGCCCCGCTGAACAGGGGAGGCTCCTCCGAGCACAGCAGCACTGGCCAAACACTCTCTGTACTGAAAGACCAGGAGAGGAGCCACCAAGGGCGCAGCGGGACCGGGGCTGCTAGGCTGGACCACAAGCAGGAGCTGATGTGAAGGTGACCAAGGGCAATGAGACTTGGGCCAGGTTTTGGGGTCTTCAAGCAACTTCATGCAGGTGAACAGGAGGAACCGGAGCAAGGCTCATTAAATAACCCGTAAGAGGCGTATGAGCACGGGAGGAGCTTCTTGGGGTAGGGTTGCCAGAAGCCAGCACAGCACACGGACTGCTCACAACAGCTCTCTGCTCTTCCTGCGTAGTCGCCCCTGGAGGCATTCAAAGTTGTGACTCCTGGGAAAGACCCGGGAGAGTCCCAGGATACTCCAGGTCCTGCTTCGCATGCAGAAGCTCCACTTGGAAGCCAGTCAGGGCTTCTTGCTTCTTGGTGCAAGGCTGCCCTAGGTGCCTCCTAGCTCACACTCGCCCCAGTTCACGTCCATTTGTGCCGAGCCACTGTCACCGCTCACCTTCGACGGGTCTCCAGGCAAGAGAGCAGCCCTGGCTGGTGCTTCGCTGGCAGCTGCCGCAAGGAGCAGCTCATGGTTTCAATAGCAGCTCTCACAGCTCCTCTGCTCGCCCTCGTCCTTCCCCGCCTTTGCGCGGCCTCCAGTCGCCCGCGCACATCGGCTGCCTCGCGCTGCCTTTCAGACGAGGTCTCAGCCCTGCTTTGTGCGGCAGCGCGGGGGGCTTTGCGGGAGGTCTCGACATCAAAGCTCGAGAGGCGCCCGCGGGCTTTGAGCTTTGATATCGAGACCTCCCGCAAAGCCCCCCGCGGCCGCCTCCTGCGCCCCATGCAGCGCATGGCACGGTTCCCCTTGGAGCAGTGCTCGCCTCCCGTGCCCGCCTCGCACCAACTGCCCACCCCTGCCACCAGCTCGTCAAGGAAGGAGCAGGTTAGGGCCCCCAACGCGCTCCTCGCGCTTTTCTCTGCTCTCTTCCCGTGCCCGCTGCTCCAAGGCCACCCTCTGTACCAGTGAGGACGAGGAGACCCCCACAGCACCGACCCCCGTGGCCAGGACGGGGAGGACAACTCTTTGGGTCTAAGATCGTTCATTCACAGGTAGAAAAAATAAAGGACTTAGAGCTTTGATTCTCTTCGTCTGCCGAGAACTTACTCCGCTAGCCTGGTGTGAATGCCTATTAAGTGTCTAATTTAAAGCTGACTGTGAAGTGCCACAGCCCAGGCTGACATGAAGGATGCATATGCTCTTATCTCAAATCTCTGAGAAGCAGGATTAAGCTCAAGCTGAGCAAAAAAAAAAAAAAAAAAAAAAAAAAAAAAAAAAAAAAACAACAAAAAAAAAAAAAAAAAAAAAAAAAAAAAAAACCACACAAACAAAATCACTTTCCTTGAAACAGAAGCATCTACACCGGATTTATGCTATCATAAGTAAACCATTCCAGCAGTGCCAACGCCAGTGTAAACAGAGATAAAGAAGGGCGAGGATCCTATTTCCTTGGAACCCTTTGGGCTTAAGCACCACGTGGATAAAGGAGCGGACTCTGAGCTGAGATTTCTGAGATCCACATCCCCTCCGTGAGGCAGAGCCGGAAGGTGTTCCTGCCCGCAGCTCCCACCGGAGCCGGTCCCAGCAGCCTGGGCACAGCAGAGGCCATGGGCTTTCCCCTGTCACAAGCGGCAGTCTAAGGCGCTGCAAAGGCAGCGAGCCAGAGACACCCAGGGCAGGCTGGCCCTGCGAGGCCCCGGCACAGCAGTCCCACATCTGCTGGGCTCTCCGGAGCTGTCGCTCAGCCTGGCAAACCCCTGCAAGCTGTAGGTGAAGGGGACGAGCAGGAGGGCAGGGAGCGGCTGCAGCCCCCGTGCTTCTCGCTAGGGACACAGGGGTCCACCCGGAGCTCCTTCAGAGGTGACCTCAGCGCGGCGCGGCTGCAATCGTCCCCGTGGGCTCTAAGGCTTTCTGGAAGGCTCCATGCAGGCAGCCAGCTGCGGGGCCTTGGAGGAGAGGCAGCCAGAGGCACCCGTGGCTGACGGACACGCGGGCTCAGCTGCTCCAGCTCCTGCTCCGGAGGTGACCAGAGCAGCACCAGGGCTGACAGCAGCGCTGGATGCTGCACTGAAGGTCTCTGCAGCTCGAGGCAGCTCCCATGGCCAGTCCAGCCACCAGCCCATGCCGCAGGGCTGCTCTGCACCTCGGTGCCTTCTTGCCCTCTCTCTGCCTGGGTGATGCCTCTGGGCAGCCTCCCTCCCTGAGTGGGCTCCTCAAAACCATGAGGTCCCCTCCTGCTCTGCTGGCCCTGCCAGCTCGGACACCTCCCCTCGCCTTTGCAAACCGTTCCCCAGGGCAGCAGCACAGTGCAGGGCTTCCTACCCGCCGACTGGGCTCCACAGAGCAGCAGAGACTGAGGACATTGGAGAAGAGACCCAGAGAACAGCAGCCACCGCAAACCAAAGGCTAGAGGTGCCCGGAGACCTCAGGTCAGAACTCATTGCAAGCATTTGGCTAGCAAGGAGACACCCTGGGATACCCCCAGGATAACGTATGGTCCCGGGAGGCCGTAGGAAGGATGGTAGGAAGCTTTCCAGCAAGGAAGAACTACCAAAGTCCTGCAGTGGCTGGGACACAGCCGGGACTCACAGGAGCCACTTCCTTGGGGATCACTGGGCCAGAGGCCGCAACCCTCCTCCCGCGGAGCAGACGAGCGGCACCTCCTGCGCACAGGAGCACGAGCCGCCCTGTCGCAGCAGGGCAGGAGGAGACGTGCTCTGCACTGCCATACCACGCCGCAGGAAGCCTGCGGACCTCGCCAGGAGGCACCACCAGCCAAAGCAAAGATGTGCACGGAGCATCCACGCTCCAGCCTCCAAGAACGACTAACACCCAACTCCTCGGGCCCGGGGCAAGGCAGCAGCGGTGGTGCCCAGGGCAGCGGGAGAGCATTCCAGGACGTGTCGGAGCAAAGCACAAGCTAGAGGTGTTTGCAACGCGAAGCAGAGGGCACAGCTGAGTTTTGCACAGATACTGCAGCATGTACAAGCACATGCTTCCCTGCTGAGCAGCGATATTTTCACTAACACTTGAGCATCAGCTGAGCCTAATCGCTGTCAGGTCCTCCTGCACGGTGCACGGTTAATTATTCCCAAAGCACAATTGCCCTGGCTTATTCCAGGAGCTGTCTGCACCCATGCAGGAAACATGGAATCTCACTGACAAATCCTCAGCGCTTTGGCTGCTATGAAATAAACTGATTTTATGGCGGACTAATCATAAAAACCACAGCGCGCTGGGAGCTGAGGCATTCCAAGCTACCAAAAATACTGCACAGTTGCCTGAGAGCTTCTCTATGTCTCAGAAACGGTCTTAGAAATAATAATCAAGAATATTCCCAAACAACGGATTCTCAACAAGTCACGGGATAAATGTGGGGCAGACTCACGCTGCAGGGAGGTTTTCCTCAGCCCAGAAACCCCTAACGCCAGCAAGGCCGCACGGAGAGGAGGGGCGGGGAAGCCTCAGCACCTCCTCACAAGTGATTCAATTAATCCAAGTCAGCGGGCAGGGAAGAGCGGCCCGAGCCGGGGGGCAGCGCCAGCGGCCGGGTGCTCCCTGCTCTGCACGCCTGGGCACTCGGCTCACTCGCCTTTCGCATGCGGCCACTGAGCATCCCGGCTGAGCAGAGGGCAGGTCCCCCCCGCAACGCATGGGGACACGCGGACGAGTCCCCCCGTCTGGGCCTGTGCAGACAGGCCGCAAAGCACCCGCTGTTTCCTCGTGTCCTACGGCATCCCCCTTGAAGAGCCCGAATCCCGGCCCCTCGTCCCCGTGCCCGGCCGTGCCGCGAGCGGCGGGGGCTGCGGGGCCGGGGCCCGCAGAGGAAGCGCTTTGAAGTGGCTCCATCACGCTGGCACAGCCGGCTCCGGAGGCGGCGTGCGGAGACTCCCTAATGCGCCGGCCCTTTCAGGGGCAGCCTTGGCACTCGGAGAGATGGCGTGTGAATAGCCAGGACAGCGACAGGAAAAGCAAAGCAAAGAAACCAAACAACAGAACGCAGGGGGGAAGAAAAAACCAAAAAAACCAACAAAAAACAACCATCGCTGGGAGGAAAGAGCTCCCCAAAACCACCAGAGCCCAGCTGTGCCGGCCCACAAACCACAGGGGCGCAGAGCGGGCCGGCACGGGTGACACGGCCCTGGCTGTTGCGGGCACCCGGGCAGCAGTGCAGGCGGCAGCAACCCAGCGACAGGCACCGGGCCCCTGGAGACCCCCTTCCTGCCCGGAGCCTTTCAGGAGAGCTCCTCCGCCCGACCGCAGCGGGGCTCGCGCAGCAGCGGCCGTTGCTTCGGGATGCAGCAAGCAGCCAGGTGTGGAACATCCCTGCCTCTCCGCGGGCTGCGCATGAGGAGGACGGAGGGTCCGGGCAGACGCGAGGGCCCCGAGTGCCACGTGCCGCTGACACCAGCGCTACCTGGGGTAGCGGAGCAGAGGGCAGGGCTGCGGCACAGCAAGATGAGCCCCGCGCGGCACGGGAGGCGGAGGCAAGACGGAGCAGAGCGCGGTTGAGCTGGAGATGCTCTGCAGCGCAGGGGTACTCGAGGGGGTGGCAGCCCCCGAAGGTGCCCGCAGCGCTGCATGAGCGGGTGCCCTGGCACGGGCAGACAGGCAAAGAAGGGGGCAGTGGTGGCCCAGCCAGGCAAGACTCCTGGCATAATGGAGGAACCCAGGATGCTAAATGACAGGGGTGCAACACTGGGGAAGAGATCCCAAGGGCACGGGGAGAGGCCAGTGCAGGAGGGCCACAGACCCCACATCCGCACGTGCGTGCAGCCCCGCGTGGGTCGCTGTGTCCTCGAGCTGGGTGGGATGGAGGCCCCTTCCCTGGACAGAAGAGGCGAGAGACCCACAGCCCTAAGGGAGAGGGCATTGAAGTGTGACACGGGACCAACGGCCGCGTCATGGCCAGGAGCTGGCGGGGCAGCACGAAGGCAGGAGCGCGGGCGCCTGGAAGCTGTTCTGAAAGGCCGGGAGCAACGCAAGCGTCCTGCCCTGCCGTGAGCCCAGCCCTGCGGCCCTGCGGCACGGGCGCCTGCCCCGGAGGGTCCATGGGGCTCGTCATGGAGGGAAGCGGCAGGCAGCAGGGTAGGCCGCCCGCCTGACCCACGGGCTCCGCCGCAGCACGAGAGAGGCGCTGGAGGAGCACGGGGCTGCGCACGCCGCGCCGGCCCCACGCGCTCCCTCTCACTCCCTCTCTCTTTCCTCTCTGTGCCTCTCTGCCGGTCGGCTTGCTACATACCTCCTTTCCTACATATTTTCTTGTTGGGCTTTCGGGTGCATTCCTTGGAAATCCGTTTTACTGTAAAATGAATAAAAGACTACAAAATAACAGGAGGCTCCAGTGGCCGGAGTGGGCATGCAATCACAACCACGCTGCCGCCCTCCCACCACCCCCGGGGCCGCGGCACGCGGGGAGGGAGCTCTGCTGTGGGAGGAAAACTCTGGGCCAGCTGCGCGGCGATGGAAGGAGGGAGGGAAGGAAGGGGCGCAGAGCCGGCAGGCCTCGGGAAAGCCACGGGGCCGCGAGGCGGCTCTGTGCATGGCGGGCCCCGCTCCGCGTCCCTTCCACCGCGGGCTCTCACAGCCCCGCTCAGCCCCCGGGGCGCCCGGTGTGGTGAGGCTGCCGCAGGCGCCGCCTCCTCTGCCTCTCTACTTACAGTTGGGGCGGAATCCGCTGGAAAGGAAAAGGTTAGACAGGAGGCCCCAGGCACTGCCCGGCCTCACCACAACGGGGCCGTGGCCGCGGGCGCCCCGCGCTCCTCGCCGCCCGCGAGCTGCCAAGCGGCACCCCCGGCCTCGCGCCCGGGAAAGACGCGGGCCCTGGCGGGAACGCCGGCCACGGCAGCCCGAGGGCAGCGGCGGAGAGTGTTCCTCCCAGGCGCAGCCCGCACCCACCACTAGCGCATGGACCTGAGGGTGGGGAGGGAGGGGAGGAAGGACAAAATCCCGAACCAACTCAAGACAGAACCTGGCACTCGGCGCCTGGGGAGCACAAACCAGCTCGTCGCTCTGTGGATCTGCGGTCAGAGAGTCTGATTGAGATTTAGCAACACAAGAGAGGAACCCGTGACAATGGCATGGAGGTGGAGGGAGGGAGCCGGGAGGCGTGGAGGCGCAGGAGCACGCGACACACAGATGGCAGCTGAGGGCAGCGGGCGAGCTGAGTGGCCAGAGGAAGCTTTCCACAAACAGAGAGCATGCTGCAGGGGCCACAACCACATGCGTCAAACACAACACCCGGGGGAGACCAGCCGCTGCGGGGCAGGAGCGGGGCGGCCTCCCCTGCCTCCCAGAGTGCACGGTCCTGCGGGCACCCCGGTGGGGACTCACCATCCTCCGTGGGGATGTAGATGTTGAGGTACAGACAGTCCTCGTTGGGGTCCTGGATGTACGTGGCCACTATATCCAGGTTGGAGGTAAACCAGATGGGCAGCATGATCTCGGGAACGGCGTTGTGAATGTTCTGCGGGCACACGGGTGAGAAGTGGGTAGCGTTCCTGATGCCCGACCAGGACGGCGGTGGCTCCGGGGGCATGAACCTCTTCTCCCCGACCGGGGGGGCGGCGTAAGGCACCCCCAAGTACTGGTCCACAGGCCCCAGAATCTCACTGGGCAGCGGCACGCGCACCCCCCGCAACTTCCCATAGTGAGTGTTGACGGTCGGAGAGTAGACCTGGCCCTCCATGCGCACGACCGCAGAGGCAAAGCTCAGGACCCAGAGGGCGAGACGCAGGTCCCAGCCGGCCAGCAGCTCAGGCACTTGCAGAACAGGGGGCAAGGGAGGCCTTCTCCAGGGTATCAGCCACATCGTCTGGGAGGAGCAGCACCAACATCCAGGCGTGAAGCTCCTGGGGCGAGGGCTCAGGGCATGCCCATCACTGTGCGCCTCCGATGTGTCCTCCAGGAAGAGCGGGAGCCACGGGGAGAAGCCACCAGGAACCAGCAACGCGCAGCCCCGTCGCCGCTGCAGCCGGGTTGCCTGGGAGCACCGATCCGGAGGGAAGCAGGACAGCCCTTCAGAGCCGGGGCGCTGCCCGTTGCTGCCCGCCGGCGCGGGGCACGGCCCCCGCGGGGATGCTGGCACTGTGGAAAGAGGCAGGCAGTTAACAGCAGACTCCCTCAGCGAAGGGTCCAAGGGCTTGCGTGCGGCACACGGGGATGCAGCGGCCCTGAGCAGGACGCTGCTTGGCCCTCCCATCCCTGTCACCCTCTGGCTCTGCCCATTCCGCTACAGAAGCTCTGGGGGCAACAGCATTCATAGAGCCCGAAGGAGCAGCTCAGAGAGCCGGAGCAGACACGAGTGTGAGCGCGGTGCCCGAGCTCTCCCTTCGGCAGGTCCTCCCTCGCCGGCAGCCGTGCAGGCCCGAGGAGCAGACGCTCACATGCCATGGCACAGGCTGCAGCACGGCAGGGCGAGGAGGGAGAGGCCCCTCACCCTGCAGATGCTGGGAAGCAGCTGCTCCTGGAGCAAGAGCCCAGCAAGGATGCCCGGGCCCACATCGGATCCCGGCTGCATGCGCCATGTCTGCGCGACCTTGAGGAGGACCTTGCCTTCACCTCCCCAAGGTGAGAGCCCGCACCGCGACGTGCGGAGAACACGCGGGGACGGCGGGCACGGCAATGGGGACGAGCGCTGGCAACACACGCCGGGCATGGGCGGGCACCCGCAGCACCGAGCAGAACCACCCCGGGTGCCCGCGCACATCTCGGCTCCGCCGGGCACACTGTGGGGCCGGGGCAGCCACCTCACACTGCGGGAAGGCATCGCCGTGACTTGCAGGGTGCCGAGACGCTGCAGCAGCAGGACAGCGGCGGCCCGCAGGGTGACCTGTCTGACACCTCTGCCAAGGCCACCCCTGCCTCTCCTCGGGGCCGAGCGCGAGCCGGCTCCAGCTCCACACAGCATGTGTGGCTTCCTTGGTGCGGGTGGCACCTGCCACCCCTCCTCCCCTTGTCCAGTCAATCTGGCCACCGTGCACAACAATAGATGCGTCCCGCATCCGTCCCCCATGCTCAGCAAGCAGCTTCTCCCCAGGGCACTGCTGGGCTGGGGCAGCGATGCCCACGGCCCTCGCTTGCTGGCCACGACCGGGCCAAGAGGATGGAGCCGGAGGGGATGGAGATGGAGGGGATGGAGCCGGAGGGGATGGAGATGGAGGGGATGGAGCCGGAGGGGATGGAGATGGAGGGAGTCCCATGGCTGCGTGTCAGCGCGCGGAGCTCCCGCGCCGGGAAGGAGCCCTCGCGGATTCCAGCGCTCTGCCCATCCCCTCCTCGCGCCGCCTGCCGCATTCGGGCCTTATGTAAGCAGCCCCCTCCCTCCTTCCCCCTCGCCAGCGCCACTGCCTCCCTGGGGACGTGGGCGAGGGGAGGCGGCAGAGGCTGCGCTCGCCGGCGGGCGCGCGGGGAGGGACGAGAGCGGCGGCGGATGGCGGCGGATGGCGGCTCTCACCTCGGCAGCAGCTCTGAGACCGCCAGTCCTGTCCTAGCCACGAGCCCTCAGCCTGGGAGAGGCGCCTCCATCTCGTCCCCCAGCATCCTTACGTGCCCACCTGGTAAATCTCTCCAGAGCTGGGAGGGGAGCGGAGCTGCCTTGGAATTATTGGAGCACAAAATAAGGGCTGTGTGCGGAGGGAAGGCAGCGGCTCTATTCAAGGCTCAGCTGGGCAGGGACTCCACCGAATGGAGAACACCTCGTCCAACGGGGAAAATCCGCAGAGAGGAAAAAAAAAAACACACGAAGGGCGTCTCAAATCTGCACTGCACATGTGCAGGCAATTCGCTGCCGGTCATTAAGGAAATGGGCCCGTGCTGTGCCTGCCCTCCCGATATGCCCGGGGAACACAGCAGGCTCAGAAATCAGGGTATGACAGGCATAATAAGAGACACTCAGCCCAAGAAAATCACGTTACTGCAGCCAGCCCAGCCCGGCTCGCGAGGCGGGGGATGCGGATGCGTTTCCAGTGGCCGCCCAGAGATGACAGTAATTCAGGATGAGGAGGGACCCGCAGTGACAAGGAGACACGAAGCTGCCCCAGGTGGGACCCAGTGGGGAAGGAGCCGGAGGGCTGAGCTGCCACGACCCAGGCGCATCGGCACCTTCATCCTCCAGCTTGGAGCTGGAACATGCGGGCGCTCTGCCCCTTCCCGATGTCCCCGGTCCCTCTGTGTCCCCTCTGCCTTCGCCCGCCTTGGCACGGGAAAGAGGAGAGCGGCGCTCGCCAGACGGGGCTGCAGGAAGAAGCAACGGCGACAACACGCACAATGGGAGACCAAAGCTGCCGTGTTCCCCCAAAAAGGGTGCCACAACCTGGAAGAGGAATGCGAGAGCTAACCAAGGAGCGGCCAAGACACCTCGATAAGCCAAGCGCCGCTGGCACAGAGCTGCTCAGCACTGCTGCTGCTGCCTCCAGGCTGCACCGCCACCCAAACGTTCACCTGATCCTCCCCTTGGAGCAACTCTCTTCACCAGCCAAAACTCAAGCTGAGCTCAGCAGCAGCTGCCCGGGGTGCAACGGGGACACCCTGATGTGCATCACTGTCGCTGCCCTCGGCATCCCGAGGTGCCCAGTGCTGGGCCACCCTTTGCTCTCCAAATCGCCCGGTTCGGATCTCCCTTTGGAAAGCCTGTGTTAGGACAACACCAAATTCCGACTGTCACAGCTGATTTGCATGGCTGGAAGCAACGGACAGGTTTGGTAGAGGCTGCAATTCCCAGCAGAGCCGTTTCAACCGATGAGCCATCGTTTGCGTTTCCCCTCCATGGATCTGTGCCCACCACAGTCCCGCCGCCGACTTACCGGCCGCCTTCCCGATTCAGGGTGTTCCGCAGGGCTGTGGTCACACATTTCCCAGGCTCTGCAGCTCCGAAAGCTCCTCCGGCCGTGGGATTTGGGAGGCGGCTCCGCCAGCTGGGCTGCACGCACCAAGCGCTGCAAAACCAGGGCTGAATTCACCACCCACTTCGGCTCCCCGGAGCAGCTGCAAAGCCTGTGCAAGCACCATGTCCTCGCACAAGAATGAATCTTCCTTGCAAAATAGAGCCCAAATCGGATTCCCGCTGCTGAACTGTGTTATCATGATATTCCTCTGGGGGTTGGCTTAATCCTCACCTGTGGCCTTTTAATAGTTTTCAAAATAACGTGGGGAATTCACAGACCAAAAACGTATGTTGAGGTAGAATTGAAGTTCCAATTACACATCTCTGACCCAAGGAAAAATACGTTACAAGACATATGATTTTCTCAAATTACAAGTGTCACAAAGCCTAGGACACAGAGGGATGAGGGACGTTTGGGCCAGCCAAACGTGTCCAGACACTGAGATGCCCAGTCAGGGTACACGATGAGCCTGGTGCCACCTCAGAGAGCCACACCGTGACAAGCACGAAGCCCCAACCACAGCGTTTTCACCTTTGTGACACTGGAGTTGGTTCTGTCGTTTTCCAAAGCCTTTCCCTCCATCTGCCCGCGTCCCCATGGCAGGAATGAAGGCACCCAGACAAGCTCAGCACAATGCTTCCAAGCAAACTCCCAATCATGCGAGCAAAACCAGCGCAGACCCTGAATGTGGAATTCCCTGGGTTTCGAACGCCTCATTTGGGATGATTACAAGAGCCCCGTGACGCATCTTACCCTCGTTTTGCTGCTCTGTGCTTTCTGCTGTGGCTTCATGTTAACATAACATTTAGTATGGGAATTTAGCCTTAATTTAATGTTGACAGAGTGCCATGGGAAGCAGAGCTCGGGCCGCTCCGCGGAGCGCCGCAGCGCGCGCCTCGCATCGCTGCCTCCGCACGCTCCCCTGCTCTTCCCGAGGGCTGCAAATAAAGCGGCGGCAGACGTGCCAGCGGACACTTCATCCAGGGAAGCGATTCCTTCACATCCCACGGGTGGTAGAAGCGCAATTTCCCCCCAGGTTCGGCCGCCTACGGGTTCCCTCCCTGTTTTTAGCCTGCAGGAGCGATGCCAAGCTCAGCCCCCAGTGAAGATGGCTGCTGCTTCCCCGCAGCCTCCACACTGGCAAGGAGGTGCCAGGAGGAAACGGAGCCGGCCAAGCGGCTGGGAAGCCACGGGAGGCTTCTGAGAGGACACGGCCAAAGCGGGGATGCCGCGAGGAGCACGACGAGGTGCCCACGCGCGTCCCGGCTCGCTCCACCTGGCCGCCAGCGGAGGATGCGAGGAAGCTCTCCCTGGTTTTATTCCTTGTATTTGCAAACGAGGAGCTCTGTCGCCATCGCCACGGCCCCAGCGCTCGCCAGACTGCGCCCTCCCAAACGGCGAGACACTCTCCATGGAAACCCGAGCAGGCGAGAGCCCGCGGAAGGCGGAATTGCAGATGTGCGGAGACTCCGGGAGAACCGGAGCGGCACCTTCCCTGGCAGGGGAAGCGCCCAGCTCCCATGGAAAGGAGTCTGTCTCCAAATAGACGTGTGCCCAACGGATCCCGGATTCTGGGCAGCACCTTCATCCCTGCGCCTGAGTCTAATCCTTCACCAAAGGCGCTAGGGAAGTGCTAGGAATGATGCCCAGCAGTCTTAGTACCAGGGGGATCTTTCCCAGCAGGAATCTGGGAGCAATTCCCAGGGATTCAGACCCATGGGGGCTCTTGTGCACTAATGGCTGGTTACCAGGGGCTCTCAGTAATGGGCGGGTTCAGAGAGGGCTGCCTCGCTGCTGCTACCACTCAGCGCTCTCAGGAATGACCTAAATGACAAGAGACATTTTAAAAATCTGCACGTGACACCCAGCACTTTGGAGGCCATGATCCGAACTTGATGTGCTCCTGACAGACCGAAAAAGGGGCTAAAGATGCTGGCCAGGGCTGCCAGCCACTGGTAGCAAGGAATAAAAACAACTGCATAAACACTGATTAGGGAAGAAGGCGGCAGTGGCACCGCAGCCAAAAGGGTCGTAAGAGCTACAGAGGAGTACGGACCGAGCGTGAGCCGGTGTGCCCTTGTCACAGAGAAAAAGGCAAATATATGGAGCACACAAGAGGCCAGCTCATAAAGACACACCAAGGAATTCCTGTGCTCTCCTCGCACATTATCAAGATGCACCAAGTCATTATTTCACTCTTTCTCACTGCTTCATTTCCCCAAAGATTTGGGCCAACTGAGAGGCCCCAGAGGAGAGTGTCAAGAGCAACCCAAAGCCTGGAAAGCAGAGCCGTGCACACAACCCACTGTCAGGGACGAGTCGAGACGCGACACAGCATAAGCCTTGCAGCACGTAAAGGATACTGCAAAGAAGATCAGAGCAGTCTGATGTCGACACTTGCGCTACGTAGGATGCACAGTCAAGCGAAGGGAGGAGTTCAGGTAAACATAAAGAAAATCTAAGGCTTTGCCAGCAAAACGCAGGAGCAAATTATCCAGGAGAGGCCCATCTCTTTCCCTGGGGCTGTCCACTGCAGGTTGAACACGAACCTGCCTTGGGGAGACCCCTCAAGTCCCCTCAGTCCATTTCCTACATCCATCACCTCTGGATCACCCACAAACTAATTCCAGGGGACGGAAACAAACTCCTTGAGCAGGAAGAGCAGTCCCAAACCTTGTTGCCTTTGGCCTCACATGCAGGATGTGTCCCTGTGACTTGTCTTTCACGTGTCCAACCCATAGTACCACTAATACATAAATTACCCCAACTCCAGAGGTCTACCAGACACTCTGCAGCACATCCCGAGTCCCCGAGGAGAGGACATGTGAGGAGAGGTCCATGTTAGAGGTATCGTTTGAATTCCCCAATGCTGCAAGAACATGCGTGGGGCAGTTGTCTCACAGCTCCCAGACACATCCCCGAGCTCACATTTGGGTAAGAAAAGGGTCACCCCAAGTCCCTAGAAACCGTTTCAGTGCCACTTCCACTGCAGTCCCAATGACCTCTGCTGCAGCATGGCCTGTCCCCATCTCCTCCAAGTCCCTTAACAAACCTTTCAGGAAGGAGCAGAATCTGGCTCGGGAAGGACACCAGGCATGGAGACAAGGAGAAAAACAGACCTTTCCCTCGCACACTCCTCAGTCCTCGGAGACACTTTTAGCGTCCAGTGCCAGCACAACAGTCCAATGGCCCTCTTGGACCAGGCACAGGCACACAACCCAGCGGGACACAAGGAAACAAGCTGGGATAACTCCTGCTTCACATTACTCCTCCAGAAACGCGGGAGTTTTTCATCATCGCTGGTGGTGATGCTGAGGAGCAGCCAGCGAGCGCTGCAGTGGGGACAACGCTGGGGTCAGCAGCCACAGTCACCAACGCAGGCGGAGACCTGATTCCGTAGGCACCTCCCCGTGCTCGGAGGCCCAGGCTACTCCGGCATGGGCTGCACGCTACACCCTCGAGCCGCTCTGGATGTGGCTTCCCAGGAGCATGGCACAAGGCTGCGCACGTGGCACCGCAAGCAGCTGCGTGGGAGAGGGCGGCTCCACCGGGACAGACCCTCGGCTGCTGGCGGGGCAGCAGCAACAGCCTCCCAGGGGCTGCCGGGACTCCACGTGCCACGGTCAGCTGCCGGGAAGCAGGCCGGAGGGTGCCACGTTCTGGATAGGAATAATCTGGATTATCTCACGTTGCAGCGTCAATGACCTCGGGATGAGGCAGCGGCAGCATCGGCCTCCCTCACTTTGCTGCCTGCACAGACACCGTCCCCAAACGCTCCCCTGCAGGGGCAGGGGCTGATGAGAATCACTGTGTAACCAGTAGACACCATGCCCTGGCCTTGGCACATGTGCTGCTCTCCCGCCAGAACAACTGGTGGCAAGGGAAAAGGCCCCGGCCCCGTGTGCCAGGTCAAAGATTCCCCAAGAGGCCTTCAGAAGCTCCCGGTGACAGGGGAGCCACCCATACTGCCAGTGGAGCCCTTGGCAATCGCTAGAGGTGGCGCCTCTGGACCGTCTCCTGCTCCAGGCTGGCAAAAAGTGTCCCTGTGGGCTGATGCTCCGTGACGCTTCCTGAAGGTCCCAGGGGGTGTGGGCTGCTCAAGGCCTGCCAGCACATGGATCCTTCCCGCTTTTCCCATCATCAGGTCAGCCTGCTCCTGCCTCCACGTCTCTCGCAGCACTCCCCCCTGGCCAGGCCGTGCATTGGCCTCCAGAAGAACTAAGGGCACCTCAGGGCCTCGCTGGACACCACAAGGAAGAGAGAGCCCAGGCGGCCAGGGGACAAGAGCCCTCAGAGGGAGCCGAGCAGGTGCCTCCAGCAGCCGCATGATTCCTCCTGGCCAAACGATGGGAGGAGGGTCAGGAAGTGAGGACTGACCGAGTGGGCACAGGAGGCTCCTCCTTGGCCCCCTGAGGAGCCCCGGCGGGCGGCGGAGCGGGGCCGGAGCTGTCCCTTCAGCACCGCGCAGCCCGGACACCCCGCCGATGGGCACGGCAAGTCCGAGCCATGTCGCACACCAGGCACATCCAAGCCCAGCAGCTCCCGGGAGCCACAAGGATCCAGCAGGATCAGGGCAGACCCCCGGTGGGAGCAGGGCTTCCTCACACGGATCCACATCGCAGGCATGTGGTGAAGACTTCAAAAGGCCTAAAGTCCTTCTAAGGAAAGCACTGGATCCCTCAACGTCTGGTTGACCATGTTTATCTGACAACTATGTGTAGGTTCTCGAAGGAAACATGGGGAGTACGTCCTCTCCTTCAGCCTGCAGTACAAGGATATCTACCGAGCAAACATCATCAGAAAACAGCGCTTTGTAAGCGCACAATGACTCCAGCTCTTGCCTTGGGTAACCGGGTGTCTGACAGCGCAGAAGGGCTCTACAGAACCCCAGCATCTCCAGACAGCTTCAGCAGGAGCCTGGCAGACGAGCAGCAACCCCTGGCGCCGAGCAGAGCTCGCGCCAAGACCGCTCACCGGCTCTCCAGTGCACGGCCAACAAGCGCTGGGCACCTCCTCTAAAGCTCACTCACAAATGGGAGGTCAACACGGCGCAGAGCAACAGGCGCAAAAGCCTCAGCCCGACCGCCTGCACCGGCAGCGCTGCCCTCGCGCCCTCCTCCCGCTCTGCTCAGCTGCAGCACGACGTTAGTGCGGCCCTCGAACCGTCCGAGCAACGGGGTGCATCCCCTCTCTGAACCGCCCCCGTGGCCACGATGGTGAGCACTGGCCCTGGTTCTCAAGTTAATGTG
Source organism: Eudromia elegans (assembly GCA_003342815.1). Taxonomy (NCBI): domain Eukaryota; kingdom Metazoa; phylum Chordata; class Aves; order Tinamiformes; family Tinamidae; genus Eudromia; species Eudromia elegans. The sequence goes on from PTEX01000190.1 coordinate 29,492, forward strand.
GGTCGTCACGACTGGACCACATTTCGGAGCAATTACACAGCCACCAAGTGGTTTTGGAAGCAAAGGGCTTTAGAAAGGCTAAGTCTGAACACGCCCAAATTTCCTGCGTTAGCAAAAGCAGCTTGCACATTACACAAAGAGAGGAGGTTTCAGCGGCACGAGGAAGCCAGCTCCATGCAATGCCCCTCGCTTCTTACCCGCACGAGAAGGCGCTGCTGACGGGGCGCCTGCCAGCACAGCTCCGGCATCCCGGCCGCTCGGCGCGTTCCCCAGGCACTGCCCGCCCGCGGGACAGGAGCCCATCCGACCCCAAGGGGATGGGCTGCCTGCACAGCACCCACCAGGAGCAGCGGCCGCGCTAAGGACGCGGCATGGAGCCTGGCGCGGGCACTGGCAGAGCTGCAGTAGCAGCAGTGCTGCAGGCAGAGCGTGTGCAGCGCCCTGTGCGGGGCAGCGGGGCCCGGAGGAGGCTCTAAAATGTTGTGGGCTGGATCCAGAGGAGCCCACTGCAGCTTGAAACACAAGGACTACAGAGGGTGGACAACAAAACCCAGGCATGCACTAAACAGCTACAGCAACACCCAAAATAAGTCGACAGGGTTTTGTTTTACAAAGCCGGAAGCCCAAACCACGTAATCACAGGTTGGAAGGCAGAACGTGGTGCTGCGAACCCCTGCTTCCAGCAGCAGAGCTGATCTAAGGATCGTTTCCTCTGCCAACCACCTATTCCTGCCTGATGTGACCACCCACTGCTCTTGCTCAGTTCAGCACAGTTTGGAGGAAGAGTATTGTAAACCAGATCATGGAAACGATCCGGATTAAAGCTAAACAAGAACAGGGCAAAGAATGAAGATGGGGCAAATAGTTGGGGAGAAGCAGGAGCTTCTTAAACCAGCTTTTCCTTGGAAGCCAAAGCGCCGTGATTCCCCTCCACACGGCCACGCTCCCTCCCTGCAGCTCTAGGCTCACCATGGGAAACGGAGCTGGCCTCCCAAAACTGCAAGATGGGAAGTCCGGAGAGCTACGGTCCAAGGCAGGGGACGAGGGGACCACAGCTGCTGCTGGCAGCGCCCAGGACGGGCAGAACAATCAGAGCAGTCTGCCCTCGTTAACCTCGTGCCGCCCGCTCCTCGGCTTCCCTGCAACAAGCCCAGCTCACTTAAACATCAGGAAGGCCGGATGGGAAGATGGAGGTGGGAAGTGGCACAACCCCCTCTGTTCACAAGCCCCATCCTTCCAAGCCGCCCAGGGTGCCGGCTGGCAGCCCCAGGCCCGCTCGCTCCCGGCTGTGCCCGCCTGCACCCGAGGCCCCGCACACCCGGCCGCGCCGCAGCTCGGAGCCACCGCGTCCTGCAGCAGCCGCCGCCGCCACCGCGGGGTGACGTCAGGCGCGGGAGCGGGCGGCAGGACACGCGGCGCACGCGGCCACGCCGATCCCGGCCTGCCCGCGCTCCCCGCTCGCCGCGGCTTATCTGCAAATTGAATTTCACACTCGTGCGCGCCCGAGGCGGGCGCAGGTGCCCCACGAGCCGCCTCCCCCGCCACAGCTGTCCTGCCAGCCCTGCGGCAGGAGCTCCCAGCGCCGGCTCGCCGTGCCCTCCACGTTCCCCAGCCCCGGGCACGGAGGGGAAGCAGTAGCAGGGAGAGCGGAGCCCTGGGAGCAACCGCAGCCCTTGGCAGCGGAGCCACCCACCCGTGCCACCAGCACAGCAAGGCACCTACAAGGGCCTGTCTGGAGCTGAATGAAATAAAAGCCTATCCCAGAGCTATTGGTTTTCCCGGAGACTGGAAAGGCTTTCCCAGGAACTCTGAAAACGCTCGGCTTTGCTGCATGCTCCAGTGAGCAACGTGAAGGATTCAGATCGCTCCTGCAGACGGCTGGGATCACGCCAAGAGATCGCAGTTGTCACCAATCCTATAGCTGACACTCCGGACAGATGTGACCTTAGAAGGACCTCGGGACACTTGGACAGTCCAGACTGGGCATGTGGCAGCCTCTACTCGATGAGGTGCCAACAGACGAGGATGAGCAGCCCTCAGCAAGCGCTACTGGCCACGCACGTCCCCGAAACAGCCTGAGGGCAGTGGAGCCGAGCAGGGCACCGTAGAAAAGAGCAGGTCCAGAGGGCAGCCCGCAGCCAGGGCAGCTCTCCAGAGATGCAAATCCTGACTCTTGCTCATGCAATTAAGACATGCTAAGGACCCGAGGCCTGGGCACGCCAGCAGCCAAGAAAAGAAGTCTGTTTATATTTACTCCAAAATGTATTTTGTATTTTCACTTGTGGCTTTTTCCTTCTACGTTTTCTATCTACAAGCAAAAAAAACCAGAAAAGTCTAAAAACTCTGGAAAAAACCACTCTTCAACATGTGTTCCTGTAAAGGCTGCCTAGTGTTAGGAAACAAGCTGGACCAGAGCAGACCAGGCAGCCTGTGAGTGTCCTCCAGAGGCAGGGGACTGACACAAAGCAGGACACCGAGGCAGGCTGCAGGGACAGGCGCCAGGAAAGGCGTCCCACAGTGACGCTCCCGTGCTCCCCGCTGCATCGCAGAGCTCACCGGGCACACGTCGGCCCGGGCAGCCACCCGCTTTGAAGCGGAGCTCCTGCAGGCACCCAGGGAGGTCTTCGCTCCCCCTCTCCACAAGGGCAGGGAACTATGTGGCTCACCTTAAGGTCATGAGTGTCAAAGTCAAGCCGCTCTCGCCCAGGTTGGTGGCCTCAGATCCTCATTAATAGAGCCTAGAAACAACAGAGACCAAAGCGGCCAACACAGGCAGTCCCACCCATGGCTTCACAGCAAGGCAGCCCGCGGCATGGACAAACTCTGTGCCCAGTCCTGCCTGTTGGTGCGATGAGGGGGAAGATTCCCGAGGCTCCCAGCTGGGAGCACAGCTATTGCCAGGCCGAGCTGCCCCCCTAGATATGGCTCAAACAGGCTACAAAGAGGAGTGACAAGGCAGCTGGCCACAGCGGGACAGCACATCACAGGCCCCGGTCAAACCTGCCTCTGCTCTCACCCTGTGCAGCTGCTGAAGAGGAAGGTGCCACCGCTCCCTATTCCAGGGACTGTCACAGCTGCTGTACAGGGCACATGCTGGGGACACATCCCGTCCCTGGGGGTGGCACAGCCCAGGGTGCAACCTCGGCGTCGGAGGAACACCCCGGATGGGTCACTCTGCCAGTTTACCCCCCTGCCCAGTCTGGAATCAGCGCTATCTGCAGGTGAGTCAGTCCTGGCAACTCAGCCCCGTGCCCTGCCCTTCCTGGGCCACAAGGTTTGCCCTGTTGTGCCTCTTAGAGGAGGGAAGATTTATTTCCAAAGTTCATAGGACTCGCAGTACTGGGCCTCTTTGTGCTGACGAAACACTCCACCAGGTCTCCCTTGTTGGCTGGCTCCTCCTGGAAGTCATTTGCATGGGTCACTCACCCCCTTCCTGAGTTCCTCCAAGACTAACACAGGTTCTGCTCCCTGTGCACACCAGCCTCTCCCAGGCCGACCTTCACATCCTTGCGCCCTTGCGTCCGGGAAGCCTGGAGGACAATGTTCCTGCTCCTTGCATAGACTGAGGTCAAGCCAAACACATGGGATAGTGAGATTGGAGCCTTTCCTCACCCCAATGAAAACTCCTGGGGAATCAGGGCACTGCCAGGACAAGAACCTTGCTCTGCTGCAGGGAACCAGAGGGAGCAGAACTGCAAGGTGAACACTGCCGACCCCGGAGGAGAGGACGTTCCCACACGTTTCCAGAACTACCGAACTCACAGTTGTCAAATGAAGGCTCTCCTGGAGTCAAAGTCTCCAGCAAAGAGTCCTGGGACCTGGTCAAGATGGGAAGGAGGCAGCCGTGAGCAGGGGCCAAGACGGAGGCTCTAGGCACCCCACACAGGTTCTACCCTCCCCAGGGCTGCAGCAGCAGAATATCCAGCCTCTTTGGGCAACGAGGGCAGCTATGGAGCCAGACTGGGATCAATCCTCCTCCAAAGCCCAGCACTGGCTCCAGCCTCTCCAACAGGCACAGCTCGATGGGAACAACGGCTCTGCTGAGGCCAGGAGTGCACCTAGCCCAGAACACTTTCTTGGCAAAGGCCTTAAGCGGTGCCCGGAAGGCTCTAAAAGCCCAGCGAGCACACAGGGATGCTCCCAAGTACTCTCCAGCCTCCAGTAATTTGCAGCTCAGCGGCTGTCCACGTTGGAGGTGGATCCCTCTGTATTTAGTGGCCCCCAGGGAACCTCTTGTCCTTCTTGAACTTGTCCCCTTTCTCCCGGATGCAATGCAAAGTTTCACCGCTCGCAGTCCTTGTGCTAAGGACCTCCACGGTTCAGCAGCGTGTCAGACAGGCGCTACCTCTCTTTTGTTTTGCACCTGCATCCTGCTGGCTTCACTTGACGTGACCTTGTGCTGCATCAGAAGAACCAGCGAACAGTTCACCTCTAGCTGTTCTCCGCTGGCTGCCTGTGGTTTTGGTAACTTATCACATCCTTCTTCTGTTGTTTCTTTTCCAGTCTGAAGAACCTGACCTGATGTAGCCTTTTTTTGCTGCACAGAGGCCGTTCTGGGTCTCTAACCATTCTTGCTGCAACTTGTAGGCATTTGGATGTCGGATCTCAACACCCAAGCCGTGTCTCTAGCTCCTTCCAGGCAGGCATCTTTAGAGACAGAGCAGCCCTGCCCCTCTCTCCTGTGGTTCTCCTGCTTCTCCTGGATGTCACTTGGGGTAGGGCAAAGGGTGAAGACAGACTCACCTCCACAAGCAGTGCTGCTTCAGGAAGCTCTGGTCTGGTCACCACAACACAGCCACGGCCACCTCCTCAAAGAAGCACATACAGACCCCTCGCTGCCTACACGACGGATTTGGATGCGTTTCTCCCACCGTAGCAACCCCAGCAGAGGGTTGTTAGGCAAAATCTCCACAGCTCCCTGCACACAGACGAGCGCGACGCCAAAGGACGTTCTCACAAGCCCTCTGCCCATGCCCATCTCAAAAGCCTCCCTGAGTGGCCTCTCTCCAGTGTCTCCACTCCAGAGAGTCCCAGCACACAAGGCCCTGCCCCAGGCTGGGCTCACACACGACACGAGCCCTGCGGCACGTTCTCCTCGCAGCCTTTCCCAAGCTTTGCCCCCTGCTCCGCCAGCACGGCCAGAGCACGTGGGCAGAGGCAGAGCTTGGGCTCTGCTCGCCAGGCCCCTCGCAGGACGTGCTCGGGTGGAGATGCACTTTGGAAATAACGGATGTTCCTACACTGCTCCGCATTTTGCAGTGTCAGGAGCATGGCTTCTTTTCCAGCAACCCACAGAGCTCCTTGCCAAAGCAGCCCCAGCCCAGAGAGCCCTCCCGAACACAACGTCTCGCGCACAGACAAGTGTCCCCAAGCCGCGTGCTCCCTGCAGAATGGACGCCACAGCACACAGAGTCTGCAGCAAGGGCAGAGTTTCCCCAGATGCCTGGGGATGAGCACGGCTTTCAGCATGCACCGCAGCACCACCTCTTTCCTGAACCCTGGTAAATGCTCAAGCAAACGGCACGTACCCTTTCAAGCCGGGAAAGCTCCTCAGGAGACGCACACGCAGCAGGCAGGAAGGGGCAGCTGCCTCTTTCCAGAGCTCTTGCTTCATCCCCGTTCCCCTCAGCCAGACTTCCTCCGGGCTCTAAATGACTCGGGTTCCATTTGCCAGCTCTGGCAGTCGCAGGCCCTCTTATTCATTCCCCTCACACGCGCTGCAGAACGCTGCCGAGGACGGCGGCACACAAAGAGCAGCGCGGCGCGAGCCCGTCCCTGCCCCCAGCGCGCAGCCGGACCACCGGGGCACCGAGCAGCCCCGACGGGCCCCGTGCAGCCCCGATGGGCACCGAGCAGCCCCAGTGGGCCCCGCTCTCCCGCACCCTCGCAGCGAGGTGCCTGTGGCCGGCACGTCCGCGCCGGGCAGCTTTGCCAGGGCCGCCATGCGTTGCGCCAGAGCCCGGGCACAGCCCCTGGCGGGCTGGGAACGAGGGCACAAATGCCAGACGCTGAACAGGAAGAACCTTCCAAAATGCTCTGTCAATGGCAGATAACCAAGACCAACAGTAAAGGAATCTCGGAATCCCACAGGGAGCAAATCACGGCCCCTCCTGAAGGCTCACAAAGCCCTAGGGATGAGCGGAGCTGTCCTGGTGCCGCGTTCTCGGTTCCTTGTCCCTGCACGAGTGACAGTGCCCAGGACGGCAGATCAGCTCCCACTCTGCTGGGACGTCCACAAGTTCATCCGCAGCTCCCTGAGAGTTGTGCCCGGACAGCCGAGCACCGTGCTCCATATTCCCTGTCCACACGGATTCCCAGCCTCCTTTCACACCTCCACCCTCCTCCTGGATTCCTCTGCTGCCACAGGACGCAGCAGAGCCTCCCCACGGGTCTGCCCGAGACCATGGTTGCGCTCTGACAGCTCCGAGGGCTCCCTCCTTGCCCGCCTGCTGCACAGAGGCAGCTCGTGGCAGGAAGGCTAAGGACAGACTGCAGCAAAGGGCCTGCGAGGCTGCACCACTGCTGTCATCAAGGAGGCTGCGGAAGCAGCGGAACAGATACTGGCTGGGAACGGTTTAGATGGAGCTGGTGGAAGGGATGACCTCAAATACACGTCCTAGAATCCATCCTTCCTGACACAGACACACAGATAAGGCCAAGGTCCTCAAGACAGTCCCAGGACAGGGACCTGTTAGAGCATGTCACGGTAACCATCTCCTTGCACTCACTCAGTCCCTTTCAGGAACAGACTCGGGGTGAACCTGGCGTCTGGAGGAGCCTGGAACGGATGCCTGTCTGCACTGGCTCCGAGCACACGGAGGGCACCCGGGAGGGAGGCTCCACAGCTGGAGCCTGGGCAGAGCGCCCTGCCAACTCTCACTCTGCCTTCTGGCGCTCTGGCAGGCTGCGAACCTCCGGGAAGAGCAACAACCCCAGACCCGCGGGCGGCACCCTCGGCACGGGCTCTGCCTTCCCGCCGACACCGCGGGGCGGAGGGGACTGCGCGGGGCCGGGAGCCGCAGCGGCCACGTGAG
>PTEX01000190.1:38723-80892 GCA_003342815.1 Eudromia elegans
CGGGGAGCGCGGGGAGCGCCGCGGCGGCCCCGGGGGGCAGCGCCTGGGGCCGCGGAGCTCCGGTACCGCCCTGCCCCGGGACCGCGGTGCTCCGGTACCACAGCGTCCCGGGGGAGGCATCGCCCGGTCCCACACTGCCCCGGTACCACACTGTCCTGGTACCGCATTGCTCCAGTACCACAATGGCCAGGGGGAGCATCGCCCCAGCACTGCATTGTCCTGGCACCACCGTGATCACAGGGAGCATCATCCCGGTACCACATCTCCCCAGCACTACTGCATCACCCCGGTACCACAGCGCGCTGGGGGAACATTGCCCTGATACTGCAGCACCTGGTACCGCATCACCCCGGTACCACATTGCCCGGTACCAAACCAGCTCAGTACCACATCACCCTGGTATGGAGTTGTCCCAGTACCACCTCATTCAGGTCTGTACAACCCTGGTACTGCACTGCCCCGGTATCACATCACCTGGGCACCACCTCGGTACCGCACTGCCCCGGTACCACACAGCCACGGCACACCGGTACCCTTACCGGGCACCACAGGTACTGCCCAGGCTCACTGGCACCTCCCCGGGCACTGCATGGTCCTGGTAGCACAGGATCTGCTCACACGCTGTGCCAGTACCTCACCACAGGGTACCACATCAGCCTGGTACTGATGCCATGAGGCACCACACTGCCCTGGTACCACATCAGCACGGTACTGACACCACAAGGTACCACACTGCCCTGATATCACATCAGCCTAGTCCTGCACCATGAGTACCACAGGTCCCTGGTACCGTGCTGTGCCGGTCCCGCGGGCTCTGGTACCGCACCATGGGGAGCTCCCACGGGGACACTGTGGCACCCAGGGCTCCCGTGGCTCCGTCTGCACCCACAGGAGCACCCCACTGAGCCCCACGGCTCCGAGCGCTCTGCACCAGGACGCAGCACCCCGGCACGTCCCGCTTGGTCCAGTGTCCCCTGTCTTCCCTGTCCTCACCATCGCTCTGATCCTGGCCATGGGAGCCCGGTCCCAGCCCTGGCTCCGCTCACTGCTCATGATCAGCATCAACGGGGCAGCTGGTGGAGGCAGAGGGCTGCGGATGATCAGCAATGGGCAGGGTGCAGTGAAGGGCCCCACGAGGAGTGGGAGGGGTGGGGGCTGCCAGGACTGCTCCAAGCAGCTGCAGCTCGTGGCTAGGGGGGCTGCACCGTGGGTGGAGGTTGGTTCTGCCCCAAGCCCCGGCCGCGCCTCCGTGGGGACAGGGAGCCCACGCCCTGGCCTGAGCCTCATTGAAGGGGACAAGCAGCGAGGCGGGGAGGAAGCGGCGCTGCCTGTGTCCGTCTGCTCCCATTAACGGCACAGTCCGTCTCCAGCAGCCCTGGCCACGCGGGTGTCGCTGGCAACACCTCGGAGCTCACACGCAGCTTGGCAGGCGCAGGGTGGCCGTGGGTTGGGGCCAAAGGGAGTACAGACAACGTGGCCGGGAAGGAGCAGCTGCCCAAGGCGGGCTGCAACTGGGCCACGAGGCAGAGGGGAGTCACCATCAGAAATGACCCTGCCCTGAGACAAGGCCAGAGCTGGAGGCTGGAGCTGGGACGGGAGCTGCTCCAAGAGCAGGAGGAGGAAAAGCCTCCCCTATCACCATGGAACAGTTACGAACCAAAACAGCTTCTTTAGCCCTAGATGAGCTCAAACGTGGCTCTCACTCTCCCCTATGGGACAAAAGGAGAAGAATGCTCCAGAGAAGCTCCTCAAGGGACCCCAGCTGGAAGAGGCTACAGGGACGGCACTAAGAGGGAACCCAAGCAAGGTGCCAGCCCTGGCTGCTTCCAGGCTCCACAGGCAGCAGGAGCGCCGGGCCGAGCTGGAGCACGACAGCGCCTGCCACAGCGACACAGTGCCAGCAGGCAGCAGCAGGCAGGTCAAGAGTTTAGAAACCAGACGTTACCTCCACAAAGAGCACCACGGCCAGGGGGAAGGAGCTCGCGCAGAGCCTTGGGGCTCATCAGCAGAACGCTGCCGAGAGCAGCAGTACAGCGCTGAGTGCGGGCGGCTGCGGCTCCTCCTAGACTGCAGAGGCACCAGCGCAGCCGCTGCTGCGTTAGGGAAGCCGGACTCGTCGGCGCTCCGCTTTACCCTGTAACACGCCTCCCGCTCTGCTTTCAGCCCTCTGCCCTTGCGGCACCTGCCACAAACCGATAGCGAAGCTCTTAATGCACAAACATCCCCACCTTTGTACGAACAGCAGGCACCCACCGGCTTACGAAAGGGGGGAGGAAAAGCCCCCTTTCCCAAACACCAGTGCTCATCCTGAGCACTCCCCTTTTGAAAAGGCAGAAACTCTCCCGCTGGAGCCAGATCTATCGGAGATGATGCATGGAGGTGCTGCGGGAAGCCAGGAAGAGCTCTGTGGAGGAAGGCAGGCTCTCAGTACACGCTCCTGTTGCAAAGTAAGCTCTCTGTATTCATCCGAGAATGTCTGCAGTACAGGGTTCTTCTGGTATAAATAAGTACAAAATTTTACAATGTCTTAATCATTATTTTAACAAAAATACTAAAAACGGAGTAAAAACTGAAACAAAAGTGGGAAGGGAGACTATCGGCCACAAGGGATCTCCATAAACATTTGTAGAAATCAGATAGTAAAAACACTTTCTCTGTACAATAAAACCATCCTCCTGGCATCTCCCTGCGAGATGGGCAGGGGCAGCGCTCGAGGCACCAGCCTGGAAACGGAGCTCGGGAGCAGCCCCCGCCTGTGCACGTGGCTGGCGAGGCTGGGTCTGGTCCACACGGATGTCTCCCTCCTGGATCGGCCTCGAGGGCCACGGATCAGTAGCGTCCAAACGGGTTGTTGTTCTGCTGGGTCTGTGTATCTGTTGAGATGGAAACAGAGTTTAGAGGTGCCAGGTTTGCCCTTGCGAGAAGATTCCCCTTCCCACATCACCACGAGCACCAAGTCCTGAGGCGGGTGGTGAAGGGCAGGAAAGGACAACCGTGTCTCTCGTGGCTACGCTCGTTGGCCCGAGTTCAGGCAGCAGCACAGACAAGCCCCCATGCACGTTGCCAAAGAGCCGACATTCCAACCTCAATGGGTCTCCAGAGGAGACCTGCTCTACACGCTACGACACAACCGGTGCACCTAATGAAGACCTGAAGGACAGCAGCCAGCTGGAGGGTGATGCTAGATGCAAGCTATTCCTGTATTTTGAAAGGAAAACAGCCCTGTGTGCATGCACAACACCTGGGGCCACCCGAGCTGCTCCACCAGCTAATGCCAAACAGCTATCTTGAAGAAAACATCCAAATAACAGAACAGATGAAGGCTTAAGAGCTCCAGAGGTCAAATCAGTACAACAAAAACTAGTCTGGCTCCTTGTCACTATCCAGGTACAAATCAAGACTTATCTGGCATGAGTGTTATTTGCCCTCACGTTGAACACCCTTCCTGTATCTACACAGAGTTCTCCATGTGATGGCTCTTTTCTACCAGGACTCTGTAGCTCAGCCCCATCAAGGTCCACAGTTCAATGACTTCTTGAGCTTTGGATGGTTTTGAGCTGATATTTTAGCAACAGGTCATTCTCTACCCTTTCACTGAAGAATTTCCATACAGCACAGGAGCAGCAGAGGTTTCTGCTGGATGCAGGACATCCCTTAGAGGAACAGTCTGCACAAAACCCACACTCAGAGGACCTGCAGGGTCACCAAAAGGGCTGGGAACACTGCAGTTATATTTGAGCCTCACCAAACCGCAAGCTGCAAAGAGGCACATGGATTTTCTCCTGGAACCCACCAGCAAGTCTCACACTGCAGATTACACAAGAACCCACTCCCTGCAGCCCAGCCAGTCCTCTCTCCTCCTCAGCCCTGCAGCACAACGGTTTATTCAGCACATCCGGGGCCTCAGGTATTCCTGTCCTGCTCCAACAGGTTGCTCTTGGTTTCTGTCCCGCTTTCTCTCCACTCCAGACACTAGGAATAAGAACTCCAGATGGCTCCTGGGGGAACTGATGCAAACCCAGCGAGGTAGCGCGGAAGCTGCACGTTGACACATGGCTGCACTGGGCCCACGCACCCGTTCCCTATAAAACTCCTCTCTTTCTGTACAGAAAAGGCACAAAAATATTCTGCTACATGCAGACTCTTACATGAGGTCTTCCTCTACTTGAACGTCCTGGCTGGGATCCTTGCGCAGGCTCGTGGCCTGTGACTCAGACTACTTGGAAATGCTTAAGTGGCATTAAAACTCCTGGGCTTTTTTGTCTCTGGCGCTAAGAATCTGCTGTCAGGGAACAAATGCATGCACTGTTGTTTGGCCATTATTTATTACAGACATTTATCAGGTACGAGTGCTATACAAATGACAAAGAAACACCTCCACCTCCGACTGTCTCCTGCACTTCCCAGGCACAAGCTCGTTCTGAGAAACACTCAGTTTAAAGAAACTGAGCTAACAAGTAGATAGAGAAAACCTGACAGCTGCATCTTCATTCGACTTTGAATTACCACCTCCCAATCCCTGTCTGCCATAAAAATAACGGCCCAGCAAAGAAAGGGCCAGTTCCCAGCCACCAGGTTCTGAGCTCCCACCCCACACGTTGGTATGGCTGGCACAGCCTGACACTTCTGTCTGCGGGGCGTTTTCCTGCACACTAAGAACACTGCAGACACTCCACAACGCTTCCCAGGACACCACCTCCGCCTCCAAGCAGTCTTGTCCTGAACAGAGCATAGCCCACTGGGCAGGCATCCCAGGATTAGGCCTCCCTGAGCCCTGCGGAGGCCGCACGCAGCAGAGGAAAGGCTTTGGAGGAAGGTGGTAAAGCTGCAGAGTGGACATGTTTGGGAAAGCTGCCCAAGAGCTGCTATCAGGGCTCCCCGCAGCGGGTCTGGGAGGCTGCTCATGTGCTGGCAGTGCTGCCCATGTGTCCTCGGGCCAGGAGCTCTGACTCCTGATGCCCTCTCCCTACTGGCATCACTTACGGTCTCAGACAGTCCATGTAGGCCTTCCCTACCTCTCCACACCAGCGCAATAGGGAAGAACAGGAGAGGAGACTATGGACAAGGGCAAGGACCCCCAGGCTTACTGGAAAGCTGCTGCTGGAGCTGCCGGACCAGGGCAGCCGTTTGCTGCTGCTGCTGCGTCTGCTGCAGGCCCTGGCGCTGGAACTGCAAAGAGAGAGACGCAGTTACCGCCTCACTACCCTGCTGGTCATCCCGGCTCTCGGGAAGCGCAGGAGAGGGAAAGGGAGGGATGCAGGTGGAGCCCTGTTGGGTTCGTGCCGGGCTGCCACGTCCTGCTGCCTAGGGGGACACTCACAATGGGCTGCTGGGGGGGAAGCGCCTGCATCCCCAGCCCCGGGGGCTGGCCCTGTGCCTGCGGCTGCGGCACCGCGGAGACCTGCGCTTGCTGCTGTGGCTGTGGCGGCTGCTGCTGCTGCTGCTGTTGCTGTTGTTGTTGCTGCTGCTGCTGTTGTTGCTGCTGCTGCTGTTGCTGCTGCTGTGAAGACAAAGAGAGATGGTCAGGGATGCCCGTGGACCATGCACACGGCAACGCAGCATGTAAGAGTGTTGATGGGTCGTCTCGTACTGCTCTCCTCTGTGGGTACCTCAGTTACCCACATTTGACATAGGCCCTGTCCCAGCCCAAGACACAGAACAAGGTACAAGTGCTGTTCGTCTATAAGATGAGGGCTCAACAGGTAGGAGAGCGCCGCAGGTCTGCTGTTCAGCCAGGGAATGGCTAGGAGCAAACACTCCGAGCAGAGCCAGCAGCACCAGGAGCCACCTCGAGAGGCTTCCTAGTCCATCTCCTGCCTCCAGGTAAGGCCACCAGCACCTACCTCACTGCGTATTTGTCCAATTCGCTCTCTACAGTCTCCCAGAGATACCAACATAGCCCCCATAACCGCCCTGAGCACTCTGCTCCGGCTCAGTTACTCCGATTGCTTCACTTCCCCACATCCCTACCTGGGACCTCACATGCTGGGAGTGCAGGCCATTTCTTGTCCTACAGCCAAGGACAAGATTTAACAGATTTAAAAAAATTTTTTAAAAAAAGTAAAAAATGAAAAAGGAGTGTTTATGGCAGGAAGCCTATTCAGCATGCTGAACTTGCAAAGACAGAACCCACAAATCCCAAGTATTTTCATTTCTAGAAATCACTTTGATTTAGAATTTCAAATATTTGTCCTTCCTGTACAGGTTGCTTTGAATGCACTAGATAAAGAGAAGAATTTCAAGCAGAAACAGAAAACTACTAATGTTATCACACAAAGCATGGTGATACTAGGTACAACCCTGACCACCAGCTCAAAGGGTAAGCTTCAAACCTTGAACAGACTTAGAAAGCAAAGATCATCAGGAAAACGGACAATTTCTTACAAGAGGAGGTTAAAAACCCCTGACCTTCAGAGGATACAAATGCTCCTATGGAAGGTACTGAGCAAACATCAGGAGAGAGCAGAGTCAGTAAACAACAGGATACAGATGACAATAACAGTTGGATAAAAGAACTTATTCCAAATCCTTGGATCAAGGATTCTGTCCATCAAACGCATGAGTTTCTAGAACAGCCCAACTTCTATTTTAAACCAGTTTGGCCACTGCTGCTAGAAAGCAGACATGACTGAATAGGCCTGGAGACAGAGCCCTTCTGACCTCATGTTCTACCTTCTTAACACTGACAATCAGTCAGGAAAGGTCGGAATAGCCGGGCTTCAGGTTAGAGAAGAAGAGAAGAGGTCCAGGTCTCCACATTTATATTCAAAAGATTAAGTTGTTCATGTCCAATAGCCTTAAATCATTATAGGTTGGTGGGCAGCTCTATCAACCCAGGTAACACTAACCAAAATACCATTCTTCCTTTCCACAAACCAGTGCATCACGACAGTCAACTCAAGCACCAGGAGTTTTACATCTGGGCTTCCTGATACCACAGCAAGAGCCACCTGTAACAGAGGAGATTCTGCCACCTCCATCCCCCCGCCCCCACCACGTTTTATTTATCACGCAACCAAACATCAGCTAAAACTAGAAGGTAAATGAAGTTACTGAGCTAGGACGAGTGCAAGCAGCTTGCCTGAGGAATGTTCTTTTTCCTAAACATGAGTGATGGAGAATGCTAAAAAAGACCCAGTGAACAATCAGGAAGTGCTACTCATCAAAAGCACTAACAACTGCTGACCATGCTGCCGGCAGCCTCGTGTCCAGGGCAAGGCAGCAATTCACAAGTTCTGCTGACAGTGCCTCTCTGCAGGTACCACCTCCTCGCACCGGTACCTCGTGGAGCGCCCAGCATTGAAACACGGGCTGTGCTTGCTCTGCACCACTTAAAATCTGCCTATAATTTCCAGGTTTGGCAGGCTTTGTGACAAGGGATACAATTGGCCAAGTAACCCACAGAATTCCTGTTTAGCATTTTTCTTTCAATTCAATCCATTGCTATAATTATATAAAAATACATTTATACCCATATTATTTTATGATATGGGTATTAAATAGTCATTACACCATTATGCAAATCCATGGGATACTCTTCTGCATTGACAGGTATCTATGAACATCTCTGTATCTAAAGAGTCAGGTCTCACCATTCATGTTACCCAGCTTTCCACCGGCACAGATCTCTTATCACTTGGCACCGCGGCAGACACTTACTTTGGCCTTGTGGAAATGCAGACATGCTCCTAGAAATTATTTTGTAAGGAACAACTCTATCTGCCCTGGGGTGGACAGGAGGATTTTCACTCTATTTCTGGTTACTGTAAAACTGACTTCTGAGGCAGCAAGGCTTTTGCACAATATCATGGGCTCAGCTGTAGCTCGAAGTGCAATGCAGGCCACAGGGCACTGAACAGGCTCTTGCTGTTCCTAACTTTTCTTCAGTTCATGCTGGGAGACTGGCAAATGGCAGCACAGCAAGTCTCTACATTAGGAGAGTGGACGACTCGAAGGGAGGGACAACTGCCTGGCAAATTCTTGCAGACAGCCCCCAACAGAGCTGACATCCCTCCTGGCACAGAGAGGCAGCACAGAGCATCGCTTCGGCAGAGGTAAGGGCTGCTCAGCAAGGCTCCTCTGGCTCCAGCAGCCTTCTCAGTGTCACCAGCCACTCACCCTTAGCATCTGCTGCTGCTGTTGTTGCTGCTGCCTCAGGTACTGCTGTTGCTGCTGGTCAGGCAGTATCTGGCTGGGTCGGATTCCTGAGGGGACTCCCTGTGCGCCCAAATGGTTCATCCCACTCATCATGGGAGTCTGCTGGATCGACTGGTGAGGAAACCTGCAGGAGACAAGGACATCAATAACCATGGAGTGAGAGATTCATGGGCTGCTTTCTTCTTTAATCAAAATCCAGCTTCTGTCATCAACATCACAACCCCAACAGCCCCTTGCAGCCCCTGCTACCTCTCTGCAGGAAGGCAAGGGACACCAGGACCCTTCAGAGCTTCATCCAACCTGGTTTAAGATGCTCCAAGTAACTGTACTCAGTTAACTCTTTTGCAGTTTCCCTGTTGGATGTATCCCACCCAGAAGCAGCAGGAGCCCTAGCTCTAGCCTCTAGCGAGTGATAAGCTGGCCAGATTCAAACTGAAAACAGACTTTCCCAGGTCATTTGCCTCATACTTCCCAATTTCATCTTTTCTGTCTGGTAACACTGTCTCCTGCCTGCAAGCTGGCATCTCTCCGAATTTCCTCCTATCTCTCTGTTTCTTTCCAGGACTGAAAGCTGGAAAAAAGATGTTCCCTTGAGGATGCAAAGGACTCAGATACTGAACCACACATCATGGAAAACAATTGGCTTTTCACAGATTGCTATTTGGACTGTCTAAACTGGGAGAGAGGCAGGCCCTGAAGAAATGCAAATTGTTTCTTATCATCCACTAGGGTGGGAGGTACCTCTGTGTGTTGCCCAAGGTGTGCCCATAGCCTGGGGCCTGTTGGTGCACGTAGCCACTTGGTCTCTGCTGCATCTGTCTAACAGGGTCCACCAGGGCTGGGTTAGAGCTGGGGTGGGAATTCTGATAGGGCTGCCCAGAATAGGCAGGAGGTACCATGGTGCCCGACTGGGATGGGTGCTGCTGGAGGCCTATGTGGGAGACGTAAGGTGTGTAACCCTGAAATGAAATAAAACAACAACAAAAAGAAGCTTTGTCAGCAACAGAGTATAGAAAAGAAACTGAAGCAACGGAGAGCAAGCAGCTCTGTTAGAGTGCTGCCATGAGGCTGCTTGCCTCCGGGATTCAGGTTCGCGTCGGCTAGTGAATGAGTGAAGAGAGCTGAGCAATATCGGGACGTAGGAGGCCCGTCTCACAGAGGAACCAGACCCAGTCTTACTCGGAGTCACTACCACTTACCTGGGAAGGCTGCAGTGCTCCATAGGACGGAGTTGGTGCCATCTGGCGCACTGTCTGCTGCCCCATCATGCCCTGGCCCTGCTGAAAGGCAAGAAAAACATTGTTTTTTACCCTAGAATCACCAAGTCAGACAGGTAGCTCTGCTTTAAGTCCACCAGGTTGCTTTCTGCTTCTCCCAACCTTGGTGAAATAGACTACTAAAATCCCCACCACCTCTCAGCCACAATGTGGCCCCTCTCACCACCCAACTGTCACTGAGGTACCTGGGACATCCATGGCCATCTTCACCAATTCTATCAGTGGCACATGCCCAACAAATGAGCCATTTCCCCAAAGGGACAGACTTGAGAACAGCAGCTTTCCAGGGCAGGAACACAGACAGGGTTGGGGAGTTCTGGCCAGAAGGGACAGGCCTCATGTATGGCTATGCCCTGCTGTGCCAGACTTACCAGCTTTGCCTGAAGCTGCTGCCTTAGGATCTGCCCCTGGGACACTGGGGGCTGCTGTCTGTACACGGCTGGCTTGTAGGAGGGGTCAAGGCCCATCATGCTCCCCATCCCCGAAGGCAGCACCCCGCTATAGGGAGGACGACTCTGAACAAGCTTCCCCAGTGGCATGCGCACCGGTCTGTAGGACGTATCCAGGCGAGGCCCTCCTGCAGGAACAGATCAACTGGTTATGTGCCATTGCTGAGCCTCGCAGCTCCGGAATGGCAGTTCACCACCACATCTGCACACACATCAGGTAGAAGCAGCAAGTATGTGTAGGACTGTCTTGCAGAAAGGGTTCTCACAAGACAGCTCTGAAGAGATGCAATAGGCTCACCTTCTCTTTCCCACCTACCTGCTGGGAGAGGCTGATTTTGGGCATAAAGACCCATTGGTGATTGCCCATACGCCAGTCTAGACACAGTGCTTCCTGGCTGGTGATGCAGGAGATCTGTGGGCATGCCAACTCCATAGGAAACTCCCCGGTTAGGGCCCAACCCAAAATCCTGCAAAGAGAAAAAAGAAAAAACAGAAAGAGAGAGAGAGAGGTCATTGTGCACTGGGAATTTACAGCTGGATCAAGAGTGTGTGTGAATCAAAAGAAGTTCAAATGAGAAAGCCCAGGCTGTCAATTGGAGTCAGGCAGCCTCTTTTCCTCCCATCAGTGTTTAAGGAAATATTTGTCCTACCCTAGGATAGAAAGACAGAACACAAACACTCTCAGATGAGAGAAAAAAAATTCCATCTCCATCACTACACTGCTCTCTGCTCACAGGTCCTCCAGAAGATGCAAGGGAGCTTCTGTGAGCAACAGATCTGGACAAGGACGACTTGTAGTTGTTGGGCAGACAATTACCTCACTTTTGCTGGCAGACTGGTTGCGTTTCTTGGCTTTGCTCTGTTTCTTCTTGCGTTCTTCAGTAGATGTGGCAGGATTGGAGCTTGTTTTGTCAGCTTTGGTTGGTTCTACAGCCTTCTTCTCGGGCTCTAGAGTCACAGGTGTAGGAGGCTCTTCCTCTTCAGGCGGCAGTGGCAACGGCTCTAGGTAGTAGCTACGGGGCTTGGGTTTCAAGTGTGTGTGGTACAGAAGAAGCCTTTGCTGCTCTTCAAACCTGGACACCCTGCGATCCACGCGGACTGTCCCAAACCATCCCCAGGAGAGGGGAGCTGAGTGCTTCAAGCCCTCAAAGAGATCCCAAGGAGAAATCTTCTGCTTTGTAGAGACTTGCAAACCCTTTAAAATAAATAAAAAGAAGCCTCTGTTATTTCTCCACCAGACCTCACTTACTGCATCCAAAAGAGCAGCTTGAGTACTTGCTACTGGTCCTTACTCTTCCACATAGCAGAGCAGTCATGTCTAAAGGCTTTCATCAATAACTGCTCCTCTTTCCAGCCACGAAAGATTCTCTGCCCATGTCCTGTTACAGGCTGGCATTGCAGAGTAAATCATGCAGCAGGGATTATGGGCTTCTCCTTATGCTCTGGATGGGCACGAGCACAAATCCCAGATTTAAATAATTTCTCAGGCCAGAACAACATGTATCAGTCAGTATTAGCAAATATTAACACCTAATTTTACCCTTTTTGGCCACGGTTAGGTGCCAGCTTGGTGGTGTGCAGCCAGCCACATCAAGCTCAGCATAAGCAAGGTGTGCAGCATACAGAGGCCTCCCAAGCAGGGAAGGCTTGGATTTTCAGATGACCAGTGACATCCACATATAGCCGTAATACAGAAAACATAACTTCACTTACCTCCTTCTTGAAGATGGAGTCAAAGCCAGCTATTTTATTGCCTTTGGTGTCAATGAGAGATCCCTGAGGTTCACAGGTGATGACATCTCGGGTTTGCTTGGGAAGGGGAAGTAGCTGTCGAACCTTCTCCAGGCTGTCAGACTGCCGGTCGCCCAGCTCCTTCTACACAGCAGGAGCAGAGCACACTTCAAGAATTGCTCACAGAAAAGGTTTAAGGCAATCTACAGCCCTTTCAGAATTGACAGCCCCCTCATTATCACCTCTCCCCTTGGCATCCTTCAACCCCAATGCCCATAAAGCCCTAAGGGAACTGGTACGGCCTAAGTGGTACTTTATGTGAGACCCAGATAAATCTGCATGGTTGGGCCACTGTGACATGGCACTCTCAGCTCCCCATGAAGGACCCAGCATCTCTCACCCTGAGTTTTTTGACCAGATTCATGTATGCCCGTTTGTTCTCCTCCATGCTGCCCTGAGAAATGCTGGACATATCAGCAGCCAAGGTGCCATTGATGAGAACGCTCAGCATGTCCAACACTGTGGTGAAGAGCTCGCTGTTGGTCAGAACAAAAAGGCTAAAGTCACAGGAGAAGCAGATACAAAGCTTCTGCCATCACAGTAACAAAACATTAAGACTGTTGAGAGAGCTGCCTATGCACAAAATTGTCAAGCCCTCAAGCACAAGACAATTTATGGCATGCTATGCTGCCTCCATGCTTCTTCCACATGGGGGGAGCACTCTTCAGTCTAACCTCCCAAATCTAAGCCTTCCCAAAAAAAAAAAGAAAAATGCTGATATTTCAGCCAACTGCAATATCACAAATTAAGAATGGCCTCCTGTCCACCTGTTTAGCTTCCCTAAAAAGTTGTCCCTAAAGGTACCAACTCAAGGGAGTTGAGCTCAAGCTCTTCCTTTCTTGTCTGCTGGCATCTGGAAACACAGGGTCGTGTTTCTTTTACTCCAAAGTCTCTTTCAGCCACCACGGAACAGTGTCCAGTGATACAACTAGCTCACACCAGAAAGGGGCTGCCTCCCTTGCAAAAGTACTGATCAGAAGCCAGCCAGAAAGTTACTTGTTTGACTGCATGTCCACAGTGCCACTGCTGATGATGTCCAGGAGAAGCACAGCCCATTCAGTTGTCTGCTGCGTACTCCGTTGAACGGTGTCAAACATTCCTCCCACCTGGCAGGGAATAACAGTTTAGAGTCACAGGTACAGCAAGAAGAAATGCTAAGATTAGAAACTGAGACAGGAGCCTAAATTGGAGCAACTCCTCTGCTACAGCAACTCCTACAGAGAGCTAAAAGAAACTGTCATCAGCAGAACAAACCTCAGACATAAGCAGTAGTGCTGTGGACTCCAGAAGTACTGAAATGGTAAGACAATGCTGTGACCAGCCTGCACAGCAGGTCTCAAACAGAAACATTTTCTGTGGATCCCACCCCGGACAAACAGAGCAATGAGTTTCTCCACACATTCTAACTTGGGCAGGCCTCAAGACCTGGAAGGAGCCAAGATGTCCCTCCTCAAGACATACACAGCCCCCCTCAGTGTGCACTTGGCTCATAAAAAGGGTAGAGGACTTCTTATCCCACATGGTTAACACCTCCTTTTGGCTGCTCACCAAATTCAGTCGGAGTTTCAAGGCCTCATGCATCAGTTGCTTGGCTTTGCAGTCATCTTGGTACTGATCTTCCCGCCAATTGGTAACGATCTAGGAGATTTAGGAGAGAAAACAGATCTCAGGAGCTGGACCATGAAGTTTATACTGGCAACACAAGCTGCTATCTGGTAACTGAGGAAAAAACCACCTGGAGCACCCTCCCCTGACAGGGGTAAGCCCTTCACCTTACTGAGCACACACTCAGGTAGACAGCATTCACGGAGGACACATCCAACAGCCAGCCTGCTGAGGTGTGAGCCCTGAAGGAAAGGAGCAGGACACCTACCTGCTGGACTTGGCTGTACAGAGAGGTGAGGAGGCCTTCCCGCTGCTCATCCTGTCCCTTCAAGCACGTCAGCACCAGTGACAGAAACGGCTGCTGGCTCAGGAGGGACATGCTGCAGAGAGAACAGCGAGGGAGCTGTGCTGCCAGTCCACAGGGTCAGCACAGCCAGCACTGCCCCTTCCCCAGGACTCACCTTTTCTGCTTCTGGCGGTCCCGCTCCTTGCGGGATGATGACCCCAGGTGCTGTCCTTTCTCCAGCTCCTCCCCAGCGGCTTTCAGCACATGTCCCTGCACTGACGTTGGAAGCTTGGCAATCAGAGGGGCTACGAGCCACACTCCTGACCTCTCCAGGGAGCTGTGACAACACAGTAGGGAAAAGCAGTTTGCCACCCAACCCACGATTGAGTCACGTCTGCAAGAAAACCTCGTGCTGGGCTCACCTACCTGAGGATGGGTTTGGATTTGTTGCTGGCAGGCGCAGCACTCGCTGAGCTGCCGATACTGTTGATTCCATTGCCAGCAGAGCTAGCAGAGCTGGTCTCTGCCGACTGCTGAAACACCTCAATGGTGGCCTTGGCTATATTTTCTAACAACGAGTTCATTTCCTAGAGAAGAGGAAGAGAGGAGAGCTAAGCCTTTCTCTGAGAGCACCCGCAGACAGGGTCTGTACATATAAACATGATGCAGTGCAAATCCATCCAGCAAATTGTCCCACAGCTGCTGCTCTTGGAGTCTCAAACTCCCCATATCTTTATCCTTGGCTATCACCAGACTCAGCCATCCATGCTCTTTGTTTGCCTTCTCCATGTTCTCATTCCTGCTAAGCCACCTCCCCACCACCTCACAGGCAGCCACTTCAACACTTAAAGCACACATCCCCACGTGGTATCGCTGAGCATTAACTCACATTGTTTGCCGTCTGCTTAATCATGAGCTGCAGTTCCAGCGAGGACTGCCTCATGGTCCACTGGTCCAGATTCTGCAACATAAACATGTTCAGATGAGTCCTCATCTCAGTTCAAACCATGTCCTCAACCTACCCTCAACTCCCTTGGTAACATGCATCAGATCCCTCAGAGAGGGCTGTGTTTTGGATAAACACATTTTAACACCACACTAAGCAGTTACTGGGATTCTCTTGGACTCTGTCAGGACCCTGCACCTGTAGGATTCGTTTAATCCTCTGCCGTTGAGGATTTTCTCCTTCCTCGTTGTCCAGCAGTCGGTGTGGGTAGCAGATCAGCTGCATCAACCTCTGAGCCTGGGTGCTGCTTAGGACAGGATCCTGCAAGTCATTGCTATCTTCACAGAGGGACTTCAGACATCGCTCACCTACCCACTCCTGCAGGACAAGCACAGGAAGGCAAGGTCAGCACAGACTCACTGGTGTTTCTGTCTTCAGTCTCAGGGAGATCAGAGGAACACATGAAACTCATAAGAGCCTTACAGGAACAGGGCAATGCCTCACAATTACTTATCTTCATGAGCTATGTTGTCTTGATTCAGAAGCATCAGCATTACACTACTCTCTCTCAAAACTCCCCTTGCTTGTGGGTTTAATATCCTTATCCTTGGGCAGGCCAAGCTGCCACTTGCCCAACTTTCCACAGGAATTCAGTAGGACTTTGCCTCTGACCCACTTTATATTTAGATAATCTCCCAAGCAAGAAGTCAACTACTATCTTTGCACTTGAAGAGAATATGAGCCTCTCTCTTCAACATTTGTTTTTGAGCACAGAGCCATCTCCTCAGGCTCTGTATCACTGAAACAGAACCCTCACGTGTCTCTTCTCAGGAGAAGATTACAAACACTTTTTCTTTCTTTTCTCCTCTGAGCACTGTAGATGACTTCTGCACCAACTACCAGATTCAGGTTAACAGATCTGACTCCAGTCTCCCTCTTGGTTCTCGCTTACAGCTCTGACTTGCTACAGATCCAAGAAATCAATCAATGGTTATATTTATTAATTTAGATAGACTAAAGGGGAAAACAGAGTTTCAGCCATAATCCTTTTCCCCTAAGAGACCTTTAACCCAGTTCTGTAATCCACTCCTTTATCTTCCTCTCAGGATGAAGTCTAACAAGAAATGCACACCTGAATGTGAGATGATATTTCGCTAAGTTTGAGATGGTATTTTTCCAAGTTTGAGAAATGACCGCACGTGGTTTAAGGCCATATACAGCCCTTTCAGAACCAATAGCATGAGTTCTGCAACATCTATCACTTGGGCTAGAGATGCTGGTGGCAGACACAGTTTTGCACACCTCCTACAGCTGCAAGAGCCCTGACACAATTTAGTGGCATGCACTGGCATCTGCTCAAACACTTGTTCCTGCATACTCAGTGCTGCCAACAGTTGGTATGAGCGGGGCTATCTAACACTCTGCTATTTCCTCCTGCACACACACGAACACCCACATTCTGCCTGCTGTGTGTCCTTCCCACGCAGACAGGGACCAGCAAGGGGAGATCTACTTCTGTCAGTGCTGCAGTCAGGTTTTAGCACAAAGTAGGTTGAATTTATACTCGTAAGTAGGCAGCTCCAGCTCTTCTGGAGGCTGGTAACGCTGCCGTATAATGAGCCAATTAAAAAACAACATCACAAAGCACGAGGCCGACACAGCACGGCGTGGAAGGCAGGTTTCAGCTTGTGGCACTGCTTCCTCCCTGCTGACAGAATAAATTTGTAACCATGGCTGAGGACACCCTTCACCGCTCACTCAGCTTCACACAGTAATGGCAAGAGCCACTCCAGTCTGCAACTAAGTACATTATTAGCTAGATTTCAGTTCTTCAAATGTCAGTTTTCCACAAAGAAACAGAGTTACTGGTGCTGTCAGATTAGGGCTGAGCAAGAGCCTGTTGTTGTTCCTTTAATTAACTAAACAGGGCTCTGCAAAGCCTAGGGATATATTAACAGTCTAGCTGTAAGCAATACTTAAGCTACACTCTGAGAGTCACCATTTATCACCTCAGCGAGCTGTCTTGCTCTTGTTTATCTTCTCTGCCTTCAGCAAACATCTCCGCAGCCCACTCAGAACCCTCCCCTTCTTGGGCAGCAGCCCCGCACCGTTCCCAGGGCAGAGGGGATGCGCAGTCCCTGCATACATTATTTAGGGCTCAATTCTTGACAGCTCTTCAATCTTTTTTGTGCTAGTGATGAGCAATCCTTAGCGCCATCACATGGCCAAAGCACAGCTAGTTCTTTACTAATATTGCAATAAAATACCTGCCAAGATCAGTCTAAAGATAATTGTATGGAATATACCTGTCTGCAGAAGGGAAAAGGACAAACCCAGAGTTGGGACAGACTCACCTGTTGGCAGATACTCCTTAGTACATACTTGGCATAAATATCCAAGCTAGCTGTTTCGACAGTTACTACCCGACCGCCAGCCTTCCTGGTGCCCATCTCATCATCCATGAGATCATCGACGCCTCCAGGGTGGGAAAAGCCAGAGCCTTTCAGTTCTGCATCTCCTACAAGGAAGCAGCAAGCGTCGCTCAATCACCACCAGTGCCAAGCCCAGAACCTGCCCCGAAACACAGCCTGACCTCTCACTGGAAACTCTCCCTACAATCAGCAACCTCTCTGCAAATGAGAGAGAGATGAAGCATATTTACAGCTCAGCCAGAGGGCTGCAGACAAACTAGTCACATATCCACTCAAACACATCATCTCTGCTCTGTAAAGCCAATATATGTCTGTCTATATGTAAAACAATCTCTGTCACCTATCCCACTATATAAAAAGAAGAAATCTTAAAGGTTTGGGCTAACATAGGTACATACCCAGCACAAACACAGCTTTCAGCACCGCAAACACTGCTCCATCCACAATGCGGTTCTGAGAAGCTGCAAGTAAGTGACGGTCGCAGGAGGAACGGATTCCCACTGTGGGTTTGTCTGCCAAGAGGAAAACAAGGAAGGGTAATACCCAGCAAGTGTAAAAAAATAGAGGCTACAGAGCTGCCTGAATTATATTTCAGCCAGTTTAGTAGGATCAGACTCAGAAAATCCTGAGGCTAGTCCTTTTCCCATCCATAACATGGGGTCAATTTAATTAACTATAGCACAGCACAGTGCCTGTCACGCTGGGACCACTGAACCATGACATCCAAATGGAGATTAGTGCTTGCATCATGAACTCTAAGCTCCAGCAGGTCCCTAACCTAGTATACGGGCTGGGTTCAGAGATTTGAACAATCAGGACACCGATGAGGAGCCAAGAACAGAACTTCCTGGACTGGTTCCATCATCACGCAAAAAGGGAGTGCTGTGAAATAGCAGCTTTGGCACCAAGCTAAGAGGCTGTACAAAGCTATAGACCAGAAAAAGATGTGATCATTACTCCAGTGGCTTAGTGACGGCAAGGCCACCTCTATTTGTGAGTTCCTGGCCTCCAGAGCCTCCTCTTTAAGATGCCAGCTTACTATGGAGTGAAATAAATACAAGAATATTGTTCTTTGTCCTCTGCAGAAAGCTGCATATCAGACTAGGCTTGCTCTATTCACAGTAAGCAGGGCATAATCTCTGACCACAGGGTTCAGCATTTCTTTTCTTAGGGTGTAGGAGCTTCAGTGCTCTCACAATAAAGAAAGGCTCTATTTTCATTCACTTACTGCCATCTTGCTGGCATGGGTTCAGCTGTGGAGTCTTAAACAGATGGAGTAAAATCCGGCAGGTCAGACGTGCTCCTGGTTCCGAGTCCTGTTCACTGCAGGCTATGTAAAGAGGACAGTCAACTTGAGATTTCTCAAGTATTGGGACATCTGACTTGCAATCCAAAAGCCATTTACACTGTGCTGCCCTGCAGCAGCCAGCGGAGAAGCTGCAGCAGGCTTATTGTATTCACAAATACAGAGCACATGCAACAATTAACATGCAAGTGAGCAAATACTTCAGTATTATTCCTTAAGATGTGCATTGCAGGCTGCTCGCTCAGTCCTCCCAGCTTCACCCTCTCAGAGGTGGGATGCTGCAATCCCAGAGCAAAGTGAGGAAGGCAGGTGGCAGAAATGTCAGAGTGACCCAGACATCATAAAGCAAATTGGCCACCTGGTTGCTCCAGCCAAAATGTTAACCCAAATTATGTCTGGAGTTCAGAGCTGAGTACGCTGCGAGACAGTGTGGTTGGTCACACTTCCTTGGCCTTCTGCATGAACTCCAGGGAGTGCGACATGGAAACCAAAAGGCTAGAAACACTCTAAAGCAAAAGGTTCAATTCCAAAGTACAATACTGTAGAAGAAATGCTGGAGGAATATTTTGTAACTATGGGGTTCACAAAATTTTTCATGGAGCTCGGATCTTTAGGAGCAACAAGAATAAGACAGGCTTCCTGCAGGAACGCACTTACCAGCATTGAGGAGCGAGGGGATAGCAGCACAGCGAATCAAGTCCTCCAGCAGCAAGCACTGCCGGGCAATGAGAATGGCAACGAAAGTGGCCAAGGAATCATGGAAAGATAAATCACTGACCTGCAAGAGGAGAGATTATCCAGTGATCACAACAGCCTCTGCCTCATTCCCACCACCAACTTAACTAGGAGCTGGGGGACAGGGGAGTCATAACCCCAGGTCAACATCCACAGTCAGCCCAGGAGGCAACAATACCAAAAGGTATTCCCAGTACTCAAAGAATCCCCTCAAGAACTCAAAGTCCTAGCCCTTGTTCAGCTTGGTCTCCTCCCAAGGGATCCCTCCACTCCTGGCCCAACTCTTCCCCTCTGGAGCTTTTGCACTTGCATCAACATTGCAGAGGAGATCATTGAAGCCGCAGGTCCCATTATTGGAGGAGCAGCACAGGGCTTTGAGCACACCCAGCCACTCGGCGCTTAGAGACTTGCAGTAGCCAGTCAGTTCAGCACACAGGATAGCAATGTCATTCACTCTGCATGAAAACAGTAAAATAAATAACAAAGGGAGGAGCTGATCAATACTTTTAGACATACACAGGGTCAACAGTTCTGCAAGGGACCCAGCTTTGACTCTTCATCTAAGAAGGTCAAGCATAGGCTACTGGCTTTCCTAGCCTCCCTAAGGATTTTCTCCCTGTAAAACTGCAGCTTTTTCCCCCTCTCACCTGTCTGGGTCGTGGTGTCCCACACACACGTGCATGAGTGCATTACACACAAAGCTGTAGCGGTTGGCTGGGTTCTCATTGAGGCTCTTGCCCAGGTTGGTGTATGTAAAGTTAAGTGCAGATGGATTCTCAATAGTGTCAATCATGAACTCAGGTTCCCACAGCATGTTGGAATCAGACGGCTCGACATTGCAGTAGATTGTGTTCTTCACCTTGGAGCAGAAGTCACTGAACAAGAGAGTAAAGAGGGATTAAGAGCACAATAGATATGCTCCATTGATGTGTGTAAGCAAAGCAATCCTGCCAAGATAAGCCCTGCCCTGGGCAAGTGTACATGGAGACTTAAGATCAGTCTGCACTACAAAGCTTCTCCCAGAAGAGTGAGGCTGGATCTTTGCTGTGGAAGCACCTGGGAGTTGCCAGGGGACTCAGTTAATCCAGGATAGCCCTGGCTCAGTCTCTGGTGTTAAAATAGTGAATGCCCCAAGAGGAGTTTGAGTGATATGTGACAACCCTGTCCAAGCATTCTTCTCATCCTAGCAAACTGCCTCAGACACTTTCAGAGCATGAGGGGATGGTCTCCTCAGGGGATCTTCTTGCCATGGACTTGTCCACCTGCTTTTTGAATCCAGTAGACTGAGTTCATGCTACGAAACGAATTCCAAAAACTCAAGTACCTAACTCAAAGCAGGATTTCCTTTTCTTCTGAGTCTAATATTTCTAAAGGATTTCTAAAGCTGAACAAGAGTTGAGAACAGCCTTTACAATAAGCCACTCAGTCAGTCAAGGCCCCAGACTGAAATGCAGCAGTTTGGCAGGATCTCACCTCTCTATTTTATCTTTGAGGAGTGGGACAAGAATCAACCTGTTGAGGTGCAAAGGACTGAAGGTAATTTACGAAAGACTACCTGAAGATCTAACAGCTAACATGGTACAACACCAGGCCATTACTGCCTAAAAAACAGGGACTAGTCTCAAGATTTCAGGGACAAATCTCAAACAAGATCACAAGCAAAACTTAAGCCAAGTTGTCTTACTGGTCAGCACCAACTGCATCCAGTCTGCCCCAGACTCACCTAAAGAGCTCCCCAAATTTACTTTTGAGGTGACTGCAAGAGGTATACAGGTCGTAGAGATAGGCCAGGATGCAGCGCTCTGCCGAGGAGCCATCTGAACGGTTCATGCCGTGTTTCACCACCCCACACAGCCTGTATAGAAACAAAAAAAGTTGCAACAGCGTGAAAATTTCAAGGAATATAACCTTATCACATAAATACCATCCACACTTTCCAAGCACACAGCAGCAGTGTCCACTGGGTCACGTACCCCATTCCCCTCAGATTCTGCAAGTTGAATCTTCATGAAAAAAAAAGCTGCCTTTTGAGAAATATCCCTGTCCCTTACAAGTCCCAAACAGATATTGGGTTTCTTTCCACACAGTGAGGGGAAAACTCCCTTACCCTTCGAAGACCTGAGCCATCTGGTCCTGGTTCAAGATAAGGCAGGAGTGGTAGTGCCGCAGCACGGCCACGATGCACAGGCACAGGCTGGTGGTGTAGCTGCCAACAAGGTCGGAGGATTTCAACAGCAGTTCTGCCTCCACCACGCTCAGCTCATTCAGCAACTGCACCCAATGACAGAAAAACCCTTCAACAGCCACAGGGGTAAGGTAAGGTCAGAAATGGAGCAGGCACACCGTACCTACAGCCTATAGGACCGCACCCACAGCCTATAGGATCTGTCAGAGCAGGTGCTTTTTGCCTACCTATGCATCCCTGGAACAGATAATGCTCAATACTTAAGCACAATGTCTCACACAGGTAGCATAAGACGCCTGTCAGTGCTTGGCTAGCAGAGGTAGATTATGATTAGTGCCATAAGGTAGCAGGCAGTTTGTTTGGTACTTCTGTCCTTCCTCAAAAATTGCACTGGGCTTCCTTTTTAAGGCTAATATCCTCAATTCCATCAGCACCCATAGCAAGACTCCAGCAGACATCTAGCACAGTCAGCCAGAAATGGCAACAGAGCCTTAGCAGGATAGAGCTAGCTGGCACAAACCACCTATTTCTAATAGCATCCATCTAATGCGACCACCTAAACTGACCACTTTCATGACATAGGTCAAAGGGCCACCAGCCATCCCTATTCAGGCAGCACTCCGGTCTTTCACGGTTAATGAACTCATCCCAGGAAGTTCTTGGGCACTACACACTTACCTGGATGGCAAAGTCGATGAGACCGCTGATATTGAGTGAATATTCCATCAAGTCAAAGATGAACTGCACGTGCTGCACCAGAGGCAAGTGGTAGGACATGCCCAAGGCAAAGCTGGTGATTTGTTCCAAGACATTGCGAGATACCTGCAAGTGCAAAAGGTACATGGTAATAACCACCCCTGCAGAAGATCAGGTCCTTTCCCTCCAGGAAGCTGTAAAAATACATAACCGGGACCCAAAGACAAGGGCATTCTGTTGAACTTCCTACCTGAGAGGTGACTTGGTGCTGATCAAAGTGAGAAAGGTGCTGAAACTTAGCAAAGATATCTTCAGCTGTTGGGAATGCTTCCGGTTTGCTCTTCTTCCTCTTTTGACCTTCCTCTCCACCTGCCAATGTTGGGAAGGTCAGAAAACAATATTAGACTGTCTTGCTCAGCAAGACTAGAAATTAGCCATTAGCGACTGCCAATCCCTCATCAAGACCATCTCCTGACATGAAACATAGCCACAGAGCCCAAATACAGTCCTTAACACAAATAAGCACCATCCTGAATTCACAGCAATCAACCACCCAGGAAGAAATTTCTAACTTGGGAATGTCACATGAACATCTAGTTTACTGCAAGTAAAGCTATTCCCTAGAGGGGAATTACATTATTTTTTAGATTTCTATGGCCTCCCTGATAAAGCTAGATGTTCCAGCCGAGATGCATGCAGCCTCAGAATTTCTTTGCCAGAGCATCTCCTGTTCTAACGAATTATCCTTCTACCACGTTTCAAGCTGCTTTTCAGGAACCAGACTAACCA
This sequence comes from Eudromia elegans, assembly GCA_003342815.1. Classification (NCBI taxonomy): domain Eukaryota; kingdom Metazoa; phylum Chordata; class Aves; order Tinamiformes; family Tinamidae; genus Eudromia; species Eudromia elegans. The sequence goes on from PTEX01000190.1 coordinate 61,378, forward strand.
AAAGCAAGGAAAAAAAGAAAAAAAGAAAAGGTAGCCAACCTGATGGAAACCAGAGATTCTCCATGTTTTCGGCACAGCTAACCAAGTCTTCTACCCTACACCTTCAGCGTGTGCCCCAAACATAACAACATGTTACAATTAAAGTCTTTGCCTAATGTACAGCAAATTCTCTTGCTTCTGTACAATGGTCTTGCTGGAAGAACTAAGAAATTAAAGTCTGAAAACAAGTTTTAGACAGAGTCTCACTCTGAACTAGATATGCCCTAATCCCCTTGTGAAAAAGGTGAGTTCAATTAATCAGATATTGTTAGCAGGAAACCAAGTCTTACTCGCTGCTCAGGATGGGTGAGAACAGAGAGCCATTTCAGACTGCCAGTGACTAATAGGGCTTACCAGGCACCGCAGATTATATAAAATCCTTTCACTGTAAGACAAAGGAATCGGCCAACTGGAAGGGTACTTTTTTGTCAGATTGGAGAGGCTCAAGTTCTACTAACCTGTCTCTGCAGTGCTCTTTCTGTTTAAGACTTTTAGAATATCTTTGGTTATTTTCTTGATCGTATGTCGAGCATCATCCCGTTGTTTTCCAACCCCAAACAGAACTACCAGCCGCTGGTTACATTCGTGACTGCATGATTCCTCCTGAGGATGCAAGAGAGACAACTGCATTAGTAACTACCAGGCTCAATGGTTTAATTTCTTTTCACATCCACATCTTCTAAAAGCAAAAGAAAGCTTCCTCACAAAGGTTACTCTAGGAGTAATCAACGAGAAGTTTGGAGCAGATTTCTCTCCTGCAGCAGGGCAGGAGAGCAGGACTATGCTCCTTTCCCACCAGCAGTGGGACAAAAGGGCACAAGGTTCAGTTCTATTCAGTGAAGGTTCAGTTCTGCTCAGTGAAGCTCATGCCTACAGCAGAGCCTCGTGACAGGAGCACAAGGCAGCAGCAAGGAGGTTAGGAGCAGGTCTCATACCTGAGGAATAGGAAAGTGCGTTGCGTACTGGATGTGCCGAGGCTGGTCGTACAGGGAGGCCAGCATTCCTTCTGCACACTTCTCCTTTAGCAGAGGCTTTGCTTCCTTTTCAGGGTCTGGTTTCTCAGGAGAAGGGCTGGCTTTAGATTCACAATGCATCGGAGGAGAAAACATCTAGGGAGATGTAAGAACAAGACCAGGCAGTTATGGAACATGGTCACGTACACACTGAAGGCAGCTGAAGGAGGTTACATCTGCTCAGGCCTAAAAGGGAGTAGGAAGAGTGAGGATTTGGGCACTGGGTAAAGCAATGTAATAGACACATCAGTTACATTTCAGTTTCTGATTCACCTTCTATAATGAGTTAAAAACAATGAGAAATAAATAACCATTAGGATTTGGGGGACTTTCACAAAATAAGTTATGATCCTGTGAAATCAACATAGCTTTGAATATCACTGTAACCTAAAGTGTACCTTTAAAGTACAGAAATAGCTAGAAGAAATTACGTACTTGGGGATTTTGAATCATCACACATTATTTTTACATGGTTTGCAAATGCTTTCAAGCATTCTGCAACCATGAACAATGCTCAAAACGACACTTAAGAACAGTAAAAGGAAGGAATTATAAGAGGCTACGCAGTACGATGGCAGGAGACGCGTGCCTTTCCCGACACCATCAAGAATTTTACTGCTATCAGTATTTGGCCATTGTCACTCTCCTGGCATTATCCTGGCCACACCCAAGCAGTTGTGCCCACCCAAGGACTGGGCTGCAGTGGCCACCAGGCAGGAGATCCCAGGAATAACTATAACACTTCTGCTCTGATGGACTCCAACCTGCAGAAACAGGTTACATGGCCCTGTTAGTTGCATCAGCTCCCTTCAAATGCAGCTGCTTCCAGCACACTGACTCTGTGCAGAGAGGAAGTGCACAGAGAAGTGATGCATATGCAGCCCCTGGACATACTGACCTACTTACTGAGTATTAGGTAGGAGAAACAGCAGGGACATACCGAAAAGTCTGTCTTCTCCATGTCATCAAAAAGCACACTGGAGTTGTGGTCGATGTCCATGGACTCAGAAAGACCCGTGTCCTGGGAACAAACAGGGCAGCTTTATGTCAGGGAACAGGACAGAATTCCTTTACTAACCATCTATTCCTTTAAATTCTGCAGACTATTTCCCACTACTTAGAACATAACCTTATACTTTGGAGACCGAAAGACTAGGAAATAGCCTGGGGCAAGAAAAACTAAGAGTCACTGTTACATCCTCTGGCAGGTAACAGTAAAAAGGCTGCAAAGCTGGTATGAAGGGAAAAGCATCGCTCAGGGAGCTGCAGAGGGAGGCTGTGGTGCTTGTGCTCTCACCTCAAGCTTGATGCCACTGTTTCCCTCTGTCTCCTTCCTGTCATGCTCCTCAGCAGGGTCATCGAAGGGAGAGGGCGGGCGAGGACCATGGGAGTCCATGGCAAGGTCACCCCGGGAGATGAGTGTGCACATGTAGATGTTGTGAGAGAAGACATCGTGCCGGATTAATTCACAGAAGAGCAGCACCAGGTTAAAGAATTCCACCTTCTCGTTTTCCTTTGCAGGATCAGCTGGAAGAACAGCACAGACAGTATTATTAAACCTCCTCTGTAATGCTAAGCCTGACCAGAGAGGGTGCTTCTAGAGATCTCAATATGATAAAAACATCTGATACACAATTTTGAGACTACAGCAGGGGCAGAGGCCAGAAAGCTCAGCTTGATCAGGCAGTAAGTAAATAAGTAAGCAGTCTGCTAGGTAGTCTCAGGAGCCAGAGGAAGAGGACTTTAGACTTGAAAGGCTATTCTGGGTGCACAAACACAGCCCCCTCAGCATTTTTCTTAACTGTAACCTCTCTCCCTTAATTCATTTGTTTGCAGCATCTCTACTGAGAGGCTATTTCAGAGCTTTGCCACTTCCTAGTTAGAAAACATCTTCTAGTTTTCAGTTGGAATTAATTGTCAACTAAGTTATTTTCATTTATTCTTGACCAACCCTCTCTGAACAGGGACATTTCTACATTCTCTTCCTGTCATCCAGCCCTTCAGGCTACCTTCCCTCACTGTCCAATGTCTGGTCTGTATTGCAAGGAAGCCAGAAAGAGAATCTGGACATAAACAAGACCTGCACTACAAAATAATAGCATGTAAGTCCAAAATTTTACAGGACAGGCAAAGTCAGAGGGAAACTGGGAGACCACAGGTTCTTATTACATACTTAGCATAGGAGCTTGAGTGTCGAGGAACTGCATAAGGACATCCTGAAAGACAGGAGCACTGGCTGCTGAGAGAGAGCCTGAGGAGATGGAGCCCTTCTCATCCACAACTTCAGAGTCCCCACACCTCTGCAGAAATGGAAAAAAAAATATGTTCAGGCTCTCAAGACTATCTTATCTTGCCCATACCACCCAGAGTCATCACCACCCAGAGATTTCCATGAACTACTGCAGTGTCCCCAGATGCTGGTACTTCTGCACTGCAGTCACCTGCCTCTAGAAGCATCCAAGAGATTTACATAAGACAGCATCATGTCACAGGCTCATTTACGACCTGTTCTGGGTTAGACGAAGCAAAAACCATGGTTAAGAAGTATGGTACAGATGAGCCTTTGCCTGTGGCTGTTGCAACAAACTGGCAGGAGAGTAACCACTGCTCTCCTTTCATAGAATCACAGAATACTTAAGGTTGGAAGGGACCTCCAGAGGTCATCCAGTCCAGCCTCCCTGCACACGCAGGGTCTCCTAGAGTATGTGGCACAGGATTGTGTCCAAGTGGGTTTTGAAGATCTCCAGAGGAGAACTACAAGGCTTCTACGAGAAATAAGGACTTACCTCAGCCTCTATTTCTGCTTGACGCTTTTCCAGCAGTTTGGCCACGACCATAGCCCTGTGGCGTCCAGACCGCTTGTAGCTGACAGCCCATTCACACAGCAAGGCCACCACTGCATCATCATCTGGGGAGATCTGTTGAAATACATGCCCAGTGATGAGACTGAGCCAAATGAAAGAGGGGAGCAGCCCCAAAACCTAAGATTAGACACCATAGGGAGCCTACTGAAATCTGCAACATGCATCCCCCTTGTTGTTGTTGTGGGGGAGAGATGCTAAAGTAGAACCCTCCTGCTTTGCCACTACTTCCCAAAGAAGCTCCACTTTGCAACATGGTGTGAGTCCATAAACAATCTCCAAGCTGGTATTTCTTCACAAAGTTCATCACTTTCAGCAACACATCTATGGGTTGCTAATCTTAGCACAAATGGGAACAGAGTTTCTTGGCAGTATTATACCAAATATGGAAATTACCAGTCTTGCAGCTCATTTCCAGGAACCAATGCAGTAACTGTTGCACTGAGGTCTTACACATCCTAACTGTGTCAAGCTAAGAACTTGAACTGTGAGCTCAGAGGCTGCCAGGAAGCAGCTGCCAGCCCAAAATCTGGCAAGGATACCATTTACTGTTCTCAGAGACACAACATGTCTTTACCATCAATCTGCTATCTGGACTCATGCCTTCTGTAAGGAGCCTCTTCAGCCAGCTGTGTGCATTATCTGAAGCCTAAACACATTTGTTGGCAGAAGCTTAGACTAGTGCACAGATCTTCATTCTAACTTCAGTGAGAATGTCTTCCCAGTACATCTCTTAAGATAGTCTCCCTAACTTACGGCTGCACAAAACCTTTTTTCAGGGATGATCACATATCTTAGCAAGATGCCATTAGTTAGGCAGCCCCCTGCAGATACAGGGCAGGAACCATGGAACATAAACCAAAATGTAACCACTATCCAAGCCCAGGACCCAACAGCAATGTCCAAGGCACCTCATGACTGTCTTTGGTTGGACCCAGCCCAAATATCCTGTTATACAAGGAATCCAAAGAATTGCTGAAGTCAGATCTTTCAAAGCTGTGACTGTCCAGAACTTCTAAAGTGTGCAAGACACGGCCAATAGTGAAACCTAAAACAGAACAAAGAGAAAAGTAAAAGCTTCAGTGAGCTCATTGCTCAGGAGATAGCCTTAAAGAGCTCAGAAAAAGCTGCGCTGGTTAAGCAAGGGCCCATCTAGCTTAGTATCCTGATTCACACAGAGGCCAGTAACAGATATTAGGGAAAAGTATCAGGGTATGGCAAGTATACAGGATTGTACAGTTTTCTGGTACATATTTCCAGCTTCCAGTTATACACACTGCTACTATGTTGAGAGTATTGACCCATGCAAGATTTTTCACTGGAAAAACAAAAAAAAAAAAAAAAAAAAAAAAAACACCAAAAAAGAGCCATTTGGTTCTCTTCATTGCTGATAATAAACTGAACACCAGTAAATTGAAAAAACTTCCCACCTGGCCATTCTCTTTGTTTTTCCCTAGGGAAAACACAGAACAGGGGAGAGAACTTTACCCTAGAGTGAGCTACCTGCTGTGGTTTCCTGGCACTTGTCAAATGACCAGCGAACCTCCACAGCCTGGCCACGTTCCTTTATCTGCTGCTCAATTTCACGGAGCTTTGCCCGAACCTAAAAAGCAAAAGACTTGCATAAACATACAGTAAGATGTCGTAGAAGTGCTATGCAAGAAACAGAAAAGAAAGGGCATGACAGCAACCCTATTCAACAGTAGATTTTTATCCATCTTCCAAGGACACCATTGTCTTGTTTAGAGGAGTTAAGTCCTCAGGAGTGAGATGGCATCTCCAACTATGCTCACCACACAACATGAAAAGAAAATCCTGAATGAACTAAGCAGCAGCTGATCCACTTTTTCTGAAGGCTGCTCACCTGCTGGGTAAAGGTTGAATTGCCCCCTGGCATGGGCAAGTTGGATGGGGCTATGGGCAGGTGGTCCAGCGGAGAGCCAGTCTTTATCCTGCTGTCAGTCAGTGAGTAGTGCCACACCAGGGCACTTGGGCAACACAGAATTATACTCTGCAGCAGACAGAAAATCAGTATCATTGAACAAATCCAGGTCAAAACACTCAAAGTTAGCTTACTTCTTACAAAAATAACCACTTCGCTATCCTACTGTCCAGAGACAAATTACTTCACAAAAGTAACTATCTGTGCAGATTGATGTACTTGTCTCAAGCTCTGAATGAGTCTTCAGGCTAAAGACCACACTAAGAGAGAAAGGAATAAACCAGTATTTTTGCTGTATTAATTTTTTTGGCCTAGATACAACCAAGAAGCCAGGGGCAGAGTTCTAGGTTACTCAAAAGCAGCAGTATGTTGCTGCAAGCTTCCCTGCTACTTCTAAAGTGACCATATTTTCTACAACTTGCATTGTCAGTGCACTATCCAGTCTTCCTAGCCCAGGTGCAGCAATTGCACCAGTGATTTATAACACTCACCAAGAGCAAAGCGCAAGAGAAATATATGAGTCAATATCCCCAAACTCATTACATTCTTCAATAATTACAATGATTATGTATAATGATTATGGTGATTATAATAACAATACTATTACAGGCGTGCTTTCATTATTTTATGATCTTGTACAGACACCCACATAAACACAAATAGCTTTGCTGAACGATTCCTAGGAAACACCCCTACAAGCTTCTCACTCACAAGGACACAGACAACCAATGCTGCTATAAGCACTTCAAATCAAAGAGCTCGTAACAACTTTAACACTTAAGTGAATTATGCATGCTCCTAGAAACGTCTCTGTACTTCCAGTCTGACTTTACCCAGCTCCATCTTCCAGTCATTAGGCCTTGTTTGTCTTGAGCCTATTTGCAGGTCAGAAGATCTGCAAATCTTCTATCAAAAGTTTTTTTTCTGATATATACTAAAATGACCAGACCATCATTAACTAAACTTTTTAAGTGGGTTGTTCTCAGATCTCAAGTCAGAAGTGTCTTTGAGGTATATTTGCCTGCATCTTTTCCCTAAAATAAGCTCCCCAAAGGTTTTTTTATTCAAAAAGCCCTGCTTCGTTACAGGGAAACTAGAAAAAAAAAAAATCTTTAAAAGCTGAAATGACTAAGAAAGACTTAATAAAAACACGAAGGGATTCTATTTAACATCCCCCCTTTCACTCATTGGTCTCTAGATTCTTCCAGACAGATCCCTACCTCTAGCCAACTATTTCCTGGGAAGGGATGCACCTGACCTGGTCACTCTCCTCTTGGAGGAGAAAGAAGCACAATCATGAACAAACCCATTAAAACAGACTCATCTATCTCCCTTTGACACAAAGCACTGGATGGACCGAGTTCCATAGGGACACAACAGTATTTGCCCTTAAGTGTCTCTTTTCAATAAGACATCTGTGACCTTGTCCTTTTATTGCAAGGTATGACTTGCAGTTGAAAATCTGCACCTAAAGAGTTTGGAGTCACTCCTTTTCATAACCTGCTGCCACTCCAGAAGAAAGTCCACACAAACAGCATTAAAATAAATAAATACAAAGCAATCTTTCACTTTTCCCACCGATTCCTTCCCCTAGACAACAACCAGTTGCCAACATACAAAACAGTAAAGGAAATGTCCCTTTCTCATTTCCTCTCCTTGGATACCTTGGGAAGTTATCTGTGAACAGAGCCAAAAGCTTTCCAGACCTCACCACACGGAATAATTAACCACAACACTTTTAATTCATTGACATTCTTCCCAGGACAACATTCAGTCCACTCAACTCCTTTTTTCCCCATGCAAGTCAATTAAGGGCACCACTATAGCACTGGAGTTTGGTACTAAAGCTCTGAAGCCCTCAGCTAAGAGTTACTACTGACAGTCATGATTGGAGATTTCTCCTCTCAGGAAGCTCTTGACTCAGCATTTAATGATTTTTCTGTGGTGGTAGAAAATATAACCCATCTCTGGCAGCTCTGCTCTTACAAACTGGTATGCAAGCCTACCTGGAGGATGCAGCTGAGCCCATACACCACGGGTCGGTGCTGAGGGCACTGCAATAAGTCACTGAAGGGGCTGGGGGGAGGATTCCCAGCAGCTGGCTGAGGGGTGGGAGTTGAAGGAAGAGCATTCCCAGGCTGTGCAGAGAGGATGTGGGGGGGGTGTCCACCAGCACCATCCAGCTGCATAGCGAGTCTGCGGGTGCAGAAGTAGGCCAGGCGTCTGGACAAGTACGCAGACTGCACAAACTCTCCGGAGTACTGCAGGGGAAAAAGGGAAAAATACCCTAGTTAAGAGCAACATGGGAGAAACCTCTGACACTCCAAGGCTAGTGTTCTGTGGCACTGCCCTGCAGAGATGGCTATCTTTTACAGAAATCTCCTTGGCAAAACCATCATTCCTTGGCTACCAAGCACCACAGACACTCTCCAAATGCTCTGCTACAGCAGTGGCTTCATGCATCTCCATCTACCTGCACTCAGTTTTCCCTGGGTTTGGAAGCCCTGGCTGGAATATGTTTGACAGAAGGAAAAAGACATTTCCCTGCAGGAGTGCACAGTGAACCCCAAGAATCTGACTATCATAGTTAGGGCAGGGATTACCAAGCTTATAGCAGAAAAACACCGTAAGAACAAAAAAAACAAACAAACAGACAAAACAGAATAGATCAGGACAAAGACTTCCTTGCATTAGCTGCCAAATGACAGTCAAACAGAAGGTCACTCCCTAGTGTTCTCAAAACAAAATAGCTCATCATCCCTTAGGCAGCAGGGAGGGAACCGACAACAGAGGAAGTCAGTGCTCTCCTGAAGCCAGATGGACAAGTTGTTCTCACCCGCAGCAGCAGGGGCAGGAGCATTTTCAAAAATTCATCTTCTCCAGATCGTATCTTCTCAAAGCACTCAAGGACCCAAGTCAAGAACTCGTGGCGGTCCAGCATGCCATCCTGCAAACAGACAACAGCAGAGCAAGTGGATAAAAGCAACACCCAGTGAGGCAGGGCAGATCAGCAGCAGCTACTTGCTTTCCAAAAGCATAAATACTCTAGAAGTTCGCACAATCCTGTACTGTTCCACCACTGAGCTCAAAACCACATCCAGCCCTGGAATCTGTTCATAAAAAGCAGCATTTTCTACACAAATGAATCCCTTCATGTAGCTTTTCCTTAGTGGCCCCTGCCACACACACACCCAACAGCTCCCGAGTCCCTCACCTGGAACATGAACATAGCAAGTTTCTCATTGTAGTCCCACTGCTTCAAAGCCTGTTCCACTTCTTGGGGCATGGGCCCTGATGGGGAACCACAGCCTTGCCCAGGCAGCTGCCTATAGAACTCAGCAATTTTCTGCAGCTGCTCCGACAGGTACTTGGTGATGATCTGTGTCCACTCTGGAAAACAGGTTAGAAATGAGCACAGCAGCAGAGAGAAGCAAGGCAAGAGCTGGCTGGTGTCGCACAGAAATCCAGAAGCTTCCTGTTGTTCAAGAAGAATGGAACAAAGAGACCAGACTCTGCCTGGAACTGGAGGTGGCAGGGAAGGAGGAGTGTGCACTGATATAGGGAACACAGGGAAAAACCTCTGTGTTTGGGGAGGAAATAAAGCCATATTGTCTTTCAACAGGAAGTTGGGATGAAAAATTCCTTCACAGCTGTTGTTGAGAACCAGCAAGCGTAGAGGAAAGGCTTTCCAGTAGGGAGCAGCACTAGGCTAGCCTGATTTAGCATCCTCCGTAATCTGACAAACATCAGCAACACCGGAAGCAAGTCTGAATTTGTTCCTTAATCTGCTTCACATGCCAGGGTAGAGCCATGATCAGCCAATCTTCCAAATAATTATTTTTACTAAATGTAACAGTGTAAGAGACAAACTTAATACACAAAAATGACAACACAACTACACTCCTCTGGGACAATGAAGATGACAAAAGCCAAAATAAAATATGCAACATTCTGAAACAGTTTTCAAAGGATCAGCAGTAGGACAAACATCCAAAGACAGGGTAGACCAAACAGAATAAATATATCTAATAAACCAGTCTCTCATAACAGAATTAAGAAGCCTATGTAATATTTAAACCTCAGCTGTTAATACTGTTTTTTAAAGGACTGTGTGATCAGACACCCTGGTGACAGATCTACAAACCAGAAAGCAGACAGGAGTCCTAGACTGCATTAATCTGGAGTAGGCCAGAACCCAAAGGACATGAGCGTGGACTCAGTAAGGCCCAAAAAGACCAGAAACACAAATAGGTAACAATATATTGTTACCTATCTGGGAAACATACCTGCTTACTCAAGAAAAAGCTAATCCAGCTAAGTGATACTTCATAAAAACTAGAAATCTGGAAATATTAGAAATAAAACAGCCTATGGGGCATGAGGGGAACATCAGGACTAATGTGAGAACAAAAAAAAGAGGTAGGCTCTAAGGAAGTACTCCTGCTACCGAGACTTACTTTTCCACAGAGTGCTCTCACAAGAGAGCTCTGTTGCTTTAGACAGTTACAAACCCACACTCCAGTTATTTATTCAACAGCAAACAAGTTCACATTGATTTCTAAGCTACCTCTCCCTACTCAAGGGCAGTCTGAGACAGAAACTCCAAGGACAAGTTAAGACTGGGGTACCACAGAAGGTGCTTACCAATGAAGGGATCGATGACGTGCCGCTTTTTCACCTTGGTTTCTGTGATGGCAGCATAATAGGCACAAGTCATTTTGATGAGCCAGGCTGCTCTCATCACTGGGACAGTGTATTTTGCCAAATAACCAAAGACCTCTTCCTTTTTGCTAAAGATGGGCACCTGTAGCGATGGGGAGGGAGAAACCACAAGTAAGGACTTAGACAAGAACGATTCCAAAACAGCTGAACAATCTATAGGCTCTGTAAACTGTACAGGGAAGGAAAAAATAACATGCTGCAAGAAACCTACTGCATTTTTAGTCAGAAAGCAACAATACCCGAGTTGCACGTCAATGTAACCAGAAGCATCAAGAAATCAACTGGAAGAAACAGGAAAAAAAAAAGTTTCATCACTGTAAATCCACACCCTAAATCCTGCAGGCTGCTCTGCTTATCCAGAGTGGAAGTGGGCAATGAAGAGAGGTGGCCCGAATATGAAGTTCTGAGTATCTTCTACGTAAGTGCAAACTGGAGAGAGAGGCCTCAAGTTTCGTAATCATTCTGTTTTGTTTACAGAGTCATAAAATTACAAGTGGCCAACAGGAAAAGGAAATTTAATATTTACAGTAGGAATACATTCATTAATCCAAGCTTTAAATTTCAAGATACAATATGGGGGAGCAACTGTGAAATTATCAGATTGCAGATTTATTAAACAGAAAACAACAACCTAGCCCTAGATCCCAGAGGGCAGAAACATTTCATAGTTTGGTCTCAAACTGGCTAACACACAAACTTCTTCTTCGTTTAAAGAGAAACACACACCATTGCAACAGCCCACAAAGTTATTTGGCTGCTTATTTCCAGTAATTCTCACTATAGCTTTTGAAAACTTGGACTCTCCCCCCAAGAGGATTGGTTTTAATCTAAACAACAGACCAACAGCAATCAGCTCCTCTGAAACTCATCAGAGCTTCAAAATAAGTCAGTCATATTATAAGAACCAAAAGACAACCTCCAAATAACTGATCAGAAACCAGTTCTTTGGGTAGGGGGACTGCAACTACTGCAAAATAAATCCTGAATCTGTTCAAGCTGAACAGATTTATGAGGAAAAAAACTTACTCCTAAGAGTAAAGTCTTCTGCTGAATGAAAATTTCAGAAATAAGCAGAGATAACAGCCTTGTGCTCTCAGGCAACCTCCCCTGTAACATACCTTTTTGGCGAGGTGAGTGAGGGGCTTAGTTCCAGCCAGATCTGTGAACCAGTTGTTTATGGCACTCTGAGAACGTGCTGTTACCAGCCAGAAGTTATCCTTCTGATTCACCTGGGGTTTCCGCCTTCCTGTGTCAGGCAATGTATTACAGCGCAGCTTTTCTGCAATAATACTGCTAAAGTTTGAACTGATCTGAAGGGGGGAAGAGAGATAGAAAAATAAAATTATGTATTACATTTTATAGCTCAAAGGCCTATTCTACATGCTTAAAATCCTCCCTCTCTTTTCTGTCTGTCCTTCCTACCAGGATTCTCATTGGCACAAGCTTTGGAAACAAACACCTGTCAGTAATTCCCTCTGTTATACCTGTAGAAAGGAGCACTTCAGGATAACTTCATAAAGGGTGACTGAACATTTTCAATAAAAGAGCAGGAACCCAAGTTCAGAAGGACAAAAGTCCTTACACAAACTGAAGTCAAACCAACTGGAAGGCCACTGGCATGGATGTCAGCCAAAGAAAACAGAATTACTGTGCTTACTGATTTCTTTCCATTTCTTTCCTACTACTCCTCTCACGAGGGAGAGCAGGAAGGAAGAAATCCTTATTTGAGGGATAGGAAAGACGAAATTAAGGTCTGTTATACAACTCCTTTGTTTAAGCAGCCAGATGTTTGAAGAAATCCCCTTTCCAGGAACATAACCCAATCAATTTGGAAGAAGTTTCCAGCTACCGATACTCTACTCTTCCGTTTTAATTGCAGAATATAAGGACTCCTAGGTAAAGTTTAACAAAGATAGCAGATTTGATGTAACAGTGCACCTATCAAAGCAAGAACCTGCTCCCTCACTGTTCAAAAAAAAAAAAAAAAAATCCAAATAAATGCAGAACTCCAATTCTCTAGGGACAAAGGTTCCATCCTAAATTATCCATCCTAAAGAGAAAGCGCTCCTAGCTATGAACACAGGGAAGGCACAGGATCCAGAGCTGTGGCAGAGCCCTGCACCAGCGCCCACGCTGCTCCGAGGGGCCCTCACCTTGGCGGGGTTAAAATTGACATTTTTGGCGCTGCCGTGTTCATCCCCGGAGACGGCCGGCTGGTTATTGAAACCTTGCTTGACATTTAGAGCAGTCAGCTCATCCTGCGGGAGAAAGATGATCAGCAGCGCCCAACAAGGCAGCCCGTGCTGCCCCGACTGCTCGCCCGGGGCGGGGAGGCTGCACGAGGCCCCAGCAGGACCCGCTCAGAGGCCTTGGCCCCCCAGGCTGTGCCCAGGACAAGGGCTTGGGGACGGGGATGTGCTGACGAGGCAGGAGGCCTGTGCACCCACCTAGGGAAGAGCCACCGGGGAAGGTGAGGGGGGGGTCCCTTAACCAGGCCTTAAATCCAGCCAGAGGGGCTGAGGGATCCCTAACACTCTCCTCAGGAGCCCCCTCAGGCCCCAAGCCCAGCCCCAGGGTCCCCATATCCCTCTGCCTCCCAGGCAGCTCAAATCGAGGGTCCCTTCACTGGTCTCCAGAGGTGGCCAAAGGGGTTCGGGATGCACCCCCATCAGGGGAGCCCAACCGGGGGCCCTTCACGATACCAGGGACATTGGGTCTCCCCTCGGCCGGGGAACCCGCACCCTTGGGTGCCCGTGGGGGTCCATTCGCCAGGCCCCACACCCGGTCAGCGGGACCGAGGGCCGCTCCCAGAGGAGCCCAACCGGGGATCCCCTCACCAGGCCGCGGGAGCCCCGGGGTCCCCCCACACCGGACGGGGCCGCACCTCCTTCTGCTTGGGGTCCTGCGGGTAGACGTCGGGCGGGCCGAGGCGCGGGCGCTTGAGCGGGCGGTGCTCGTAGCTGAGGACGCCAAACGCCGCCATCCCCGGCCGACCGGCGGGCGCAGGCGGCCCGGCCACAACAAGGACCGCCGGGGCAGCCCGCGCCTGCGCCCTGCGCCGCCGGGGCCGCCCGAGCGCCGACGGAGACGCCCGAGCGGCGCGACGCTGTCACGGAGCCTGCCGAGGGTAGACGGAGACTCCCGAGCGCGGGCGGAAGAGAGGCGGAGGTTGCCGAGCGAATGCGGAGGTTGCCGAGGGGAGGCGGAGATTCCCGAGCGCCGCGACAGGGTCGGAGCCTGTCTAGGCGGAGGCGGAAAGTGTCGAAGATGGCCGAGACGGCCCGAGGGACGCACGGCAGCGGGCGCCCCCTGGCGGAGCCAGTGCGCCTGCGCCCTGGTGGGATGTCACGTGACTTCATCGCTGCTCCCATGGCTGCCCCCTAAGTGACCCACGTTGTCACCCCCATGGCCCCTCTTTGTGTGGCCAACCCCCAATGAACCCCCATAACTGCCCCCCTGTAACCCCCCAGTACTGTCCCCAACAAGCACCCCCAGAACCATCCCTCCATGACCACCCCATAGCAGCCCCCCATGACCAGCCCCATAGCTGCCCTGCCCCACCGAGCAGAGCAGAACAGGCCCCAGCACCCATCTCTGCACAGGGATGAAGCAAAAACCCTCGTCCCCACGTGCATGGTCACCCTATCGCTCATGGGGATGGGCCCTCCTGGAGGAGCGGCCATTTGGGGTGAGCCATGGGACCTGCTGTGGGTCCTGAAGCAACAGAGCATGGTGCGGGACCACCAGGGCCATGGGGCGACCCATGGGGCGGGCCCGGTGGGTGGCGGGAGCCGCGGGGTGGCCCCGGGGCGGCGCCGTGGGGCAGGAAGCGGCGGCGGGTGCGGAAGCGGCGCAGAGGAGCGCGGGGGGCCCCGCTCGCCGCCATGCCGCCCGCCACGCCGCCCGCCCTCCTCCTCCTCCTGCTGCTGCTCCCGCTCCTCGCGGGTCCCGCCGCCACCGGCAGCCCCCCAGGTAACGGGGACGGGGGCGGCCCTGTGGGGCGGGAGCGGGGGCAGGACGCGCGCCCGGCCCCATGGAGCGATGCTCGGAGCCCTTCCCAGCGTCACCATCCGTCCCCAAGGGGGTTCCCGTCCCTGGGACACCCCCTGCCCAGGGAGCACCGGCACTGCGGCCCAGGCCCTGCCGCAGGGAAAGGACCATTTTAGGGGGGAAAAAACCCTCGGATCCACTTGGCTCCTGACCGCATTTAACCAACGTCTCCACTCGCAGCTTTGGCTGTTTTCCATTGGGAGGTTGGCGGCCTCTCGGCCTTCCATAAGAAAAATCCTCCGTTTCCCAACAAATCCAGCCCCGCAGCTGCTTGCTGGCAGTGCCGGCAGTGGGAAGATGCCCTTGTGTCCGCGCCGACCCCGGACACGGCTCCCGCTCCGCACGCGCCCCTGCGTTTCTGTGGGTTTCCGTGGGTGGAAGGCGGCAAAGAGGCGATTCCCCTGGAAAACCATGTCCATGGAGCGCAGAGCCCGCCCGAGCGCGGCGCTCGGAGGCGGACCGTGCGGGACAGCGTCCCGGGGCACCCGCCCCAAGCCCGACGGGTCTCCCCATGGGTGGAGGTGGGTCCAGAGCTCCCTCGGGAAGGCGGCGGGATGAGCAGCCCCCAGGTTCTGGCATCCAAGTTGAATCCCTCGCAGGAGAACCGTCTTTCCCGCTCCCCCTGCGGCTGCTTCCTTAGCTCGGAATAGGCTTGGCGTCCACTTGGGGGATTTTGATGGGAAAAAGTGATTTTTGGTTTCGAGTGCATCGCCGAGGGCCTGGCCCGGACGTGAGGCGCATCCGCCCGCGCGGCCGCCGGGATCGGAGCCGGCGCCGCAGGAAGGAGGGGGCCGCGCTGGCACCGCCGGGCGCTTCCTGCCGCGACGAGGGCGCCTGGGCGCTGCGGGGCCTGCGCTGCCGCCGGAGACGACGCGGCACACGGGGCGGGCGGGATGGGGATGGGGACGGGCAGGAGCACCCGGCCCGGGACGTGCCATGGGCACGAGCTGAGGAACGGAGAGGGGAGCGGGCGGGATGAGGCACAGCGAGAGGAGCTGATGAGGATGCGTCAGCTGCGGTGCTCCGGAGGAGACTTTGGGTCACTGGCCCCATCGAAGACCCCTCGGTGCTCCCGGCTGCGCTGGGCCCGGCGTGGCCGCAGGGCTGCACGGCAGCAGAGCTGAGCCGTGCCGGGGTCACCCCCCTGCTCACGCAGAGCACGTCCATGGGCGGCGTGGAAGCACCTGAGCAAGGGGGACGCCGCGGGACGCAAGGGGCGGCCCCCGCGTCGCTGTCCCCGCCGCGGCAACTCCGTGTCCCTTGCAGGAGTGGAGTGCGTCCTCTTCAACGAGGAGTACATGACCTGCACGTGGGGCACCGCGGAGACGCTCGCCACCAACTACTCCCTCTACTACTGGTAGGTGTCCGGGCCCGGCGCAGCGGCTCCGCGCGCAGGGCGCCGCCGTGACCCGCCGTGCCGCAGGTACAAGAACAGCTTGTCCGTGGCCGAGTGCCAGCAGTACGTGCGGGAGCGCGGCGTCCGCGTGGGCTGCCGCTTCGAGCAGAGCCAGATCGTGCAGTTCCAGCCCTTCCACGTGCGCGTCAACGCCAGCGTGGACGGCGAGAGCCGCGAGATCCCCAGCGAGCGCATGGAGCTGCAGGACCTGGGTGCGGGGCGCGCGCGGTGGGGGGGCGCGCGGGGGACAGCCGGGTGCCGCGGCTCACCCGGCCCCGCGGGCGTCTCGCAGTGAAGCCGGCGGCGCCCGTCAACCTGACCGTGCGCAACCTGAGCAGCAACGAGCTGAAGCTGAGCTGGAGCTCGCCGTACCCCAAGGCGGGGTGCCTGGAGCATGCCGTCAAGTACAAGAGCAACAAGGACACGAGCTGGACGGTGAGGGCCGCCCGTCAGCGGTGGCGTCCGCGTGGCCCCACGGCCCGGCCCTCACATGCGGCCCCGCTCTCCCTGCAGGAGCTGCCGGTGAGGGGGGAGATCTTCTCTCTGCCCAGCGTGGACCACGAGAAGAGCTACACCTTCTACGTGCGGAGCAAGGTCAACAGCTACTGCGGCAGCACCCGCCTCTGGAGCGAGTGGAGCGTGCCCGTGGTGTGGGGCACCGGCGGCACCGGCAAGGGTAGGCGCCATGAGGGCACGATCAGCGGCCGCCCCACGGGTTGCTGCGGATTATGGAGCCTAGCAACCTGGGAGCGGCACCTGGCACCCTCGTCAGGGCCACTCCAGCGTGGACGGGGTGGCCGCGGTGCCCGCGTCACCCGAGCTCTTTGCAGGCGCCCTCAGGGAGCAGTGGTTCTGGGTGCACACCGTGTGCGTCCCCATCGTCTTCTCCCTGCTCCTGCTGGTGCTCGTCGTCTTGCTGGTCCGCATGGAAAGGTGAACGCGTGGCGGGGGACGGGGAGGGCGCGCGGAGGGGGCAGCGCTGCTGGGCGGCCCTTCCCCTCCAACACGCGCCTCCCGCGCAGGGTCTGGGTCATCCTCATGCCCAGGATCCCCAACCCCAGCAAGAACTTCGAAGAGCTCTTCATCACGCACAAGGGCAACTTCCAGGTAAGCAAACCAGGGGGGGCAGTTTGGGGGCACGCGCAGTGGGGGGCCGGGTGGGTGCGCACCCCGTCCTCCCTCATCCTGCTGTTTCCCGTAGGAATGGGCTGGCGTCCCCAAGGACGTCGTGGAGAGCTTCAAGCCCAACTACAGTGAGAGCATCTGCCACGTGAGCGAGCTGCCCGCCAAGGAGAGCCCCGAGGCGCCCTGCGAGGGCAGCGAGCCGCCGGTGCCAGCGCCCGCCGGCCCCCACGGCCGCAGCCCCCACCACAACAGCTACGTGGGGCTGTGAGGCTGCCCGCCGCCGCCCCCGCGCCCCACGCCCGCTCAGAGCACGGCACGGAGCCCCGGGCGCACCGCACGGAGCCCCGGCGCATTGTGCCGCGCGCACCGCGCCCCGTGCCCCGCGGAGAGCCCCGTCCGCGGCAATAAAGCTGCGCCGCGCTTGGCCTCGGCCCGCGCTCGCCGCCGGCATGTTCATCTGTGTGCGGCACGGCGGTGAGTGGCGCGGGCGGGGGGCGGCGGGGACGCCGGGCCCGCAGCACGGCCACCGCGCCCCGCAGACAACCAGCGCTTCCTGGCCAACACCGACTGCCCCGTGCTGCTGCTGCTGCCCTACGTGCGCAGGAAGGCGGCGGTGCCGGCGGGCGGTGAGCGAGCGCTGACGGGGTGCGGGGTGGGTGCCCAGCCCGCCCAGCCCCGCCGCATGCCCGCGCCGCCTCCCGCAGTCGTCATCGACCTGTGCGACGCGCTGGGCACCCCCAAGCTGCTCTTCCAGGCCAAGGTGCAGAGCGAACGGGCCAGCAAGTTCTTCCCGGCGCCCGGGCCCTACTACGTGTGCCGCGTGGAGTTCGGAGCGCCCGGTGGGTGCCCTGGCGGGTAGAGCCCCTGCGCCTCCCCAGGGGCCAGCGCTGTCCCCGCGGCCGGCGTGCTGAGTGTGCTGAGCGTGCCCGGTGCTGGGCAGGGTCTCCGCAGGAGCACACGTACCAGGCCCTCGTGCCCCTGCTCAAGGAGCCCAGCGCGGAGCTCACAGGTCGGGCAGGGCGCGGTGCCGGGCGCTGGGCGCGGGGCGGGCGGCGGGGCCCCGCGTGCGAGCCAGCCGTGGCACCGCCGCAGAGGCGCTGCGGCAGCACTGCGAGCACCAGCACCGCGGCCGCCTCCGCACGCCGCGCGCGCAGGATGGACGCCGCACGCCCAGCGCCGAGGCGGCGCCCGCGGCACAGGCACCCGCCGCGGTGAGGGGCGCCCGCCGCCATGGGCCCGCGTGTGGGGTGGCCCTGGGCCCCGCGCTCAGACCCCAGCCAGCTGCCCTGAGGCCGTGGCTTGCCGGGCAGTCCTGGGAGCCCGTGTCCCCGTATCCTGCCATCCTGTGCTCACTGTCCCCATGTCCTCATGCCCTGCCATCCCTGTGCTCATTGTCCCCCTGTCCCCATGTCCTGCCGTCCCTGTGCTCACCCTCCCCTTGTCTCGTGTCCCCATGCCCTGCCATCCTTGTGCTCATTGTCCCCTTGTCCCATGTCCCCATGCTCTGCCATCCTTGTACATTCCCTATGCCCGTTGCCCCCATGTCCTGCCATCCTTGTACTTGCTGGCCATTTGCCCGATGTCCCAGTCCTCATGTCCCCAAGCCCAACAACCTCATGTCCTGCTGCCCCCATGTCCCATCGCCCTGGGTCCTATCCCCCTGTGCCCCATGTCCCGCCATCCCTGAGCCCCATTTCCCCCTGCCCTGCTCTCCCTGGCCTCTGCCACGCCCCTGTCCCGCCATCCTGTCCCCGTGTCCCACGTCCCAGTGGCCTCCCCCGGTTGGCTCCCACGGGCGCAGGGGAAGGCGCCGGGGCGCGCGGGCCCGCCGGGGGCCGCGGAGGACGACGGGGGCCCGCAGCAGCGCAAGGCGTCTCCGGCCGCGCGCACCAAGCCGGAGCCCGGCCGCAAGGACAGGCACCGCTGAGGCCAATAAAGCCCCGGGGACGCCGCGTCCCCTCCATGCACCGTGTCCCGTGTCCCACCTCCCGTGTCCTGCGACCCACGGGGGCGGGGCATCCGCTCTGACCACGCCCACGTGGGCGGGGCTATTCGCTCTGACCCCGCCCCTATCTTGGTGGGCGGGGCTTCCTCGCTTGACCGACGGGTAACTTTCCACCCCTGCCCACGTGGTGCGGCCGGGCCCCGCCCCCAGACCCCGCCCCTGGCTGCGGGTTGGTCCATGCCCGGCGCGCG
Organism: Eudromia elegans; assembly: GCA_003342815.1. Classification (NCBI taxonomy): domain Eukaryota; kingdom Metazoa; phylum Chordata; class Aves; order Tinamiformes; family Tinamidae; genus Eudromia; species Eudromia elegans. The sequence goes on from PTEX01000190.1 coordinate 80,722, forward strand.
GCCCCGCCCACGAGGCGGTGATTGGCGGAGGCGGCGCGGCGGACACGCCCCCTCCCGGTGCTCGGACTGCCGCGGTGCCCGGCGCGGCGGTACCGGCGGCCGGGACGGGCCGAGCCGGGACGGGGCGGGCGGCAGCGGCAGCGGCGGGGCACGGCGGGGAGCGGCGCGGGC
>PTEX01000190.1:82231-178917 GCA_003342815.1 Eudromia elegans
CTCAGGGCCGCGCCGCTCATGCAGGCGGCCGCCCGGCACCGCTGCCGCTACCTGGTGAACCTGCATGTGCGGCAGTTCCTGCGGGCGGGTGGCGATGCCCAGTGGCTGCGCGGCCTCGACTTCATCCCGCCCAAGCTGCGCAACCTCAGCGAGATCAACAAGATCCTGGCCCACCGGCCCTGGCTGGTCACCAAGGAGCACTTCGAGGTAGCGGCGCCGGGCAGGGCCGGGCGGGTGCCCCGGCTGCTGCCCCCCGCTGCAGCGCCGGCCGCTCTCGCTCCCACAGAGGCTGCTGAAGATCAGCGAGTGGAGCTGGTCGCTGGCGGAGCTGGTGCACGCCGTGGTGCTGCTCGCGCACTGCCACGCGCTCGCCAGCTTCGTCTTCGGCTGCGGCTGCGAGCAGGAGGAGGGCGCGGGCGGCCGCGGCGCGCTCAAGGCCCTCTCGCCCGGCAGCCAGTGCTTCTGCGAGGCGGCCGGCGGCCTCGGCTGCGCCCAGGAGCTGCTGCGCGCCGGCCGCAAGCGGGTGAGCCCCGGCGCGCGGCCCCGGCCCCGGCCCAGCCCCGTGCGCCGCTCACACGCCTTCCTGAACAGTCCCTGGACTCCTGCATGGAGCTGGACTCCCTCCGGGAGCGGATGCAGCGGATCCACGTGGAGACTGAGGGCAGGGAGGAGACGAGGCTGCTGCAGCAGGAGCGGGAGGAAGGTGAGGGACTGCTGGGTGGGGGGCGCTCCCCAAAACAACCGGCTCCGAGGGCACCCGCGGCCACAGGGGGGACATCTGCCATGGACACTTCCAGCTCTGCCCCAGCGCGTCCTCTCCACCCTCGCAGACCTCGACGGGGACGTCACCCGTGCCACCAACCTCGCCTGCTACCTGCAGGACCCCGACTTTGGGTACCAGGACTTCGCCCGGCGCGACGAGGACCAGGCGCAGGTATTCCGGGTCCAGGTGAGGCTCCTGCCCTGCCAGGGCACAGACCTGCTCCCGGCGGGAAGCGGCTCCGCGCGGGAGCTTGGGGAGGGGACCTGCCCACGTGCATCAGGGACAGGGGTTCCAAAGGCACTGGGCTGGGGACCCCCCACTCCACGTGGCAGCGGCGCAGACCCGAGCACGGCTGCGGCCCCGGTGGCAGCTCCTGCTCCCGCGGGCGCCGCGCCGCTCCACGCAGCGGCGGCGACGGCCTCACCGTGCTCCGCAGGATTACTCCTGGGAAGACCACGGCTTCTCGCTGGTGAACCGGCTCTACTCCGACATCGGGCACCTCCTGGACGAGAAGTTTCGCCGGGTGGGCGGCCTGCAGAGCAGCGCCATGGCCAAGCGGCAGGGCTGCGAGCCCTCGGTCTTCAAGCGCGGCATCTGGAACTACATCCACTGCATGTTCGGCATCAGGTAGCCGAACCCGCTGCCCGGCGGGGGGCGCGGGGCAGGACGCGGTGCCTGGCGGCCCCTGTCCCCTCCATGGACCACAAGCAAGGGGGTGGGTGGCGAGCGTCCCGCTGCTCCCCGCAGGTATGATGACTACGACTACGCCGAGGTGAATCATCTGCTGGAGCGGATGCTCAAAGTTTACATTAAAACCGTCACCTGCTACCCAGAAAAGACCAACCCGGAGATGTTTGACAGGTTCTGGAAGCAGTTCAAGCACAGTGAAAAGGTAGGTGGGCAGGGACCCGGCCGGGGGCTGGCGCTGGCAGTGCCAACATCGGTGCCCTGTCCCGCAGGTGCACGTGAACCTCCTCATCCTGGAGGCCAGGATGCAGGCGGAGCTGCTCTACGCGCTGCAGGCCATCACGCAGTACATGGTGGCGTAGGCGCCGGGCCGCTCGGCGCCGCGGAGCCCTCCGCTCCCGTTACTTGACTGTCTCGTTCCCTTTTTCCTTTTCTCGTTTTCTTTCGTCGTCGTTTTTCTTCCTCCTGGTGGGGAGCACCCAGCGGCCCCCGTAACGTGCAATGACCAAACTGTGAGGCGAGGCCGCCGGGCCCGGCCACGGCCGGAGCGGGGCACGGAGCCCCTTCCCGTCCAGGCCACGCTCCGTCCCCACGTGCCAAAACCCCCGGGCGGCTCCAAACTGTGAAGCTCCGGCCCCGCGCTGGCCACGTGCGGGCCAAGGGACGCGAGGGACAGGCCCGGGTGGCACCGCGGCTCTCCCGCCTCCCCCCGCGGTCCCGGGCCCCCCGTGCCCCCCGCTTGCCCCGCTGCTCTGTCCCAGTGCCCGGAGAAGGACGAGGAAGGGCTGGGGCCGCCGCGTGCGCCCCGGAGCCGGGGCAGCTGCTTCAGTCGACCTGTTTACTGCGTAAGTGTACGGGGACAGAGAAAACCTTGTGTGTGGAAGCGACAGAAACAAGAAAAAAAAGCCTATTTTTGCTATAAATATATTATGTTTGACATGGAGGCGTGCTTGCTCGCTGCTGGGGCGGGGGGTACAGGCTTGCAGGGCTCCCTCCTTGGGCAGGATGACCAAAGCCTCAGGCTGCTCCTGGATGGAAAAGCAGGGAGGTTCCCCAGGGGCTGCAGGGCTCCGATGAGGAGGAGGGTGGGCTGGAGGAAGGCACCAGCCTCTCTCCTGCTGGGTGCTGGAGGAAGGAGCCTTTTCTTTGCGTTGGATGCAGGGCAGGGGCTGGGACACGCTGCAAGGCAGGGGCCAGGCACAGCTGTGGTGTCACCTACCCCTGGGACATGGGCTGAGGTTCCCCCAGGCTGCTGCCCATCCCCAACCTGGGCTATGGAGCAGCAGGGAAAGAAGCTGCTCCCTTGGGGCCTTGTGAGCCCCACGGCCTCCCTGCCTTTCCAAGCGGCGACTCCAGCGCCAGGCAGCACGGGAAGCGGGAGCCCTGCGGTAACCACGGGGGGTTCCAGCAAGCTCCTTCCGCAGGAGCTGGGCCACCAGGACCTCCCCCATGGCACTGAGGACAGCGGGATGCGCTCCCTGAGGAGCTGGGCTGCTCCCCCCGGAGCCAGGCTGCTCCCGAGTAGCACCGTGGCAGGACCGGCGCATTCCGGGCTGCGGGAGCCGCGCTCCAGGGGTTGCTCCACTTGCAGATCCACCACACTATGGAGCCTGTCCCACCAGGACCCCTCCGGAGCAGCTCCTGGAGCAGCCAGGGGCCACCCGTGTTCACAGACCCCCAGCCCCGCTCACCAGCTACTCCTTCATGTTGCCTTTGTGCCACCTCCGTGCCACCATCTCACACGTGGCTCCAGCACTGGTGGCACAGCAAGGCTCTTCACCATAGGGAAGATGCAGGGCAGAGAAGCCAGGGAGCAGTTTTTGCACTGGCTTCAGACACTGCTGCTCTGCAGCCAGCTCTTCTCCAGGCCAACATGTTCATGAAGACAACCCAGGAGAGCCAAGGGTCCACCCAAGCTGAAAGAAGGGCCAGTCTACCCCCAAACACGCACTGATGTGACCGGCTTAGGACAGGCCACGGCAGGACACAAAGCGACTCAGGCAGATGGTGGCACACACGTCCAGGGCAGCCCTGGGCCACATGCGGGTCCCTCCTTGGGGCCTGCCTGGGCTCTGCACCTTAATGATGCTCAAGTCTCCAAGGTCACAACCCAAACAGCATCAGGACCGTAGCAGCTGCTGGGGGGAAAGAACCCGTCTCCGTTAAACTGCACCAAGTTTTGAATGTGTCTGCGCTGATCTGTTCAACAAGTGCAGTACCCATCAATCTATTTTTCCTCCAGCAGTAACTACCATCCTGCACGTCCAGGCCATGCCAAGCGGCCTCCCAGGAACAGATGTGGGGTAGACAGGTCCCCTGAGGTTCCCCTCCTAATCCTCAATATTTGGAGATTGGCTTAAATCTTGGAGCAGGAGGCTTAAGACCCCTTCCAGAGCTACTTGCAGTCAAGTGTTTTAACAATACTATTTTTCAGTGGCATTCCTCACCAGATATCACTGAATTTAAAATATATAAGTCTCTGAATGCAAGCTCCTGGCTGCAACATACTGTGGCAATTTAGTAAGGAAGAATCTCGTTATTTTTAAAAACAGCCCCCTTTTTGATTGCACTGACCCAAACAGGGACAAGGGGAAGATGCTCTACACCTTCCCTAAGCTGCTTCACCTTGTGAGCAAGCGCCAGCCCCTGCTCATGGGGAGGATGCCTGGAAGACCAGGACCCGCATCTTTATGTACCGGGAATCAGGCAGGAGAAGCCCCCAGGCTGTCTGGATGCAGCTGCGCACAGGGAATCAGGGCTCCGCCTGCGCTCGGCTCTAGAAGGGCAAGAAATGAACAGTTTAGGGCAATTCCAGACTAGTCCTTCAACAGCCACAGTTTAACAGCACCAGTTTTATAGCTTGGCCACCTCCTGGGTCCTGACACCCTTCCTGCAAGTCGCAGCAAGCGGCTCTACACTCAGAGCACCCAGGAGCCCCTTGTCACACTGTCCCCCTCCCATCCCCGGCCAGCAAAGGGGCATCTCCGTGAGGAGCTGCCCCACCAGCTGAGGAAGGCAGAGGGAAGAAGCTGAGGGCAAGGAAAGGGCCGAGCGTCGCCGGCGAAACAGACCAAGCCACGTGAGACACAGCGCGAGGATTACAGGTTTTTATTTGTCAAACATTCCCCCCTAGTCTAGCACATTCTACAGTCTTGCTAGCACAGATGGTAACAAAGAGCCTGTAATGGTTCAGGAGTTACACTGCTACAGAGAGCAAACAAAAGCAGAGATTTATTATGTGTAAAAAAACAAAAACAAAACAAAAAAAACTTTCTTGTGAGAAACGGGTGGAAGGGGGCAGTGGGAATAGGCTGGAAGCTACGGGCTAGTGGTGCCTGCCCCGTACGCAGCAGGCGTCTGTGCTAGCAGTGCAGAAACCTCCCCGTGACCGCACCGGCGGGGACTCCACCGTCCCGGCAGCGTTCTCCCACAGAACCCTCCCCGCTGCCTTGGGAAGGCTCTTCCAGCAGAAGGAACCTTCTTCAAAGCACCCAAAGCCTTGAAGGCACCTTGGGAGCAGCAAGGTTAGCATCGCCCTGAGCACCACAGCACCAGCTGCAAACACCCCCTTCCACTACACACCAAAGTGCCTCAGCAGGAGAACCACCAATGCAAAACCATCAGCTCTTTCATCTCCGGCTTCTGATGCCTCTTCCCCGTTTTACGCCCTATTAGATGCGATTTTGATTCCACCGCAGATCATGTTCCACGGCCCACGTACACACTGATGCAGGGGGAGATCAAAAGGCCACAGAGACGGGTGCCTTTTGCAAAGGGTCAGCGCCTGCGACGAGGGGTGACCACGTGCCACCACGTGCCAAGGTTTTCCAGGCTGCAGGCACCTCCTCTTTACTTCCTTCCCACCCATCATTACTTTAAGAACAACAAGGTTTTTCACCAGACACGCAGCCGAGGCAAACTCTAAGCCACCCCTGCTCACGCTTGTGTCCCACAGCTTTTCTGGGAGAAGGGATTCCAGCTTGCACACAATTTTGGTGACAATCCGGGACACCATTCCCAAGGCACTCCTGCCCACGGCACCAGGCACAGGTTTCCTGGAGCAATGCTAGCCCTGGAGCATTTGAGTGTGACTATAAATAAGCAACTAAGTAAGAAAACGAACCAATCATGATCTATATAAAAGCTTTCTAGGCATTTCCTTTGGAAAAGCTGATTAGTGCTACTTGCTTCTAGTATGAGCCTCGCTTATGCATACACCCAGGTTCTGGAACGCTCCCACTGCTTTCATTCCTCTCACCGGAGTGATTCGAGTGCTGTTTTCAAAGCAGCACGGGGTAGGGGATGTCATGTTTTTGGACACACGAGCTAGAAAAAGTAAGAGCTCCGAGAAGCTCTGAACATTGCCAGCTCCCGCAGGAAGATGGGGATGCAGTAAAGCATAAGCTGTAAGGAAGGCTCGAGAGCCCAGCGAAGCCCAAGTGCAAACGGGAGCAACGAGCCCGTCCCTGGCTCGGCCCCACGGGCGGCTGCGGGGCCCCTGCATCCCCCTGGGAATGAAGCACCTCGTTCCCCACGTGCAGCGGGGCAAACAGAGCACACAGCACAACATAAGGCCTCGTGCCCGCAGCCCTGCAGGCCCCCGCCTGCTCCCCCCAGGCACTTATCCAGGACCACCGCTCCCACCTGCACCGGCCCTTCCCAAGCCACGCTCAGAGCCGCTCTCGAAAGGCCAAGCTCTTGTCTGGAGCCAAGGGGAGGACGGGACCCGCCAGGCTACCTCAGAGCAAGGATCCTACCGGGCACGGTGCTGCAGCCAGCAGCAAACACTCGAGGAGAGCAAATAAACAGGACAATGTGGAACAACCCCGCCTAGGGCTATCCCTTCAGCAAGCAGCAGTTTAGGAACTCGGATGTCGCTTCGGTCCTCTCAGGCAGTATCCCTGGCTAGAAAAACTCAAGGTTTATGAAATTTAGAGAAAGGGCTGGAAAACAAAGCTCTTTGCATCCCTGCCCTCCATGACCATGATTCCAGCTATCCCACTCCACGCCAAGCGAGCAGCTCAGCTGCAGCATTACATCCATGGGTATGGTGCTTCCGAGGGCACCATCCGTCCCCAAACTCCATCCCCAGCACCAGTGCACACAGGAGCCCCAAGAGAGGGGCTCGTCACCCGTGACACCCCCAGAAGGGCCGATTCTCTGCAAATCTGGCATCAGGAATAGGAAAAGCACGGGTACCTACTCCATTCCTTAAAGAAAGGACAGCCCCCTATCAAGCCACGTTGTTGGGTACCAACTATGATGAACTTTGCAGCCCAGAGGAGCTGATCCTCATGTGCAATATATGCCATAATTTTGGACTGAGTGTTTGTGAAAAGGGTATCAATTTTTCCAATAAACTAACTGCAGCACAAATGGGTGTTTATGGCTCAAATCTGCATTATGTGGGATCCCAGCAGAGGACCTGACTTTTCATTTTCCTCTCATCTCATTACAGTGAGTGACACACAGGTTATGGATGAATCTGAAGCTATCGCCACAAGGTCTACAATGAAGAGAGCCTCCAAAGCTGAAGTAACCGAGCTATTCAAAGACTGTAATGGCAAAACACAGCAGAAAAGTGTTGGGAGGTCTTGCTTTGGGCAACCAGAGCAACCATCTTAGTCCCAATCTCCACCAAGATGAAGTGAAAACCATGAAAACGTTCTGACCAGCCTGGGTGGTGCTGCTCACTGCGCTGTGGGATACCTGCTGAAGGAAAGCCACAGCCCAGAGACTTTCTGCCAGGCCAGGGTTACTAGAACACCATAAGAGCATCACATCTCTCAGATCTGACCACTGCAAACACGGAGCAGATGACAGGAACATGCTGGCTAATGCCCCCAACCAGCTCTTGACTTCTACCATCACACAAGGATGAAGGGACAGGGCAGAATCCCAGGCACGACTAGGGGTGTGTCTGTAAGGCTCCAGCTCACCAGCAGCAGCAGAAACTTCAGCAATAAACCAAGGAGCTGCAGAAACCAAAAAGGCCGCTACCAAACACACCTAGCAGCGTCCAGCGCATCAGCAGATCCGGCACGATCCAGGCCTGCCACCTTCTTAGCGGACTGGGGGATCCACGCCTGATGTATCAGCTGCAGTGCAGCTACTTAGGGGATTAGCTGAGAACGAGAGCGCAGTTAATGATTAGCATTCCCTAACCTCGTGCTCTGGGCTCCGGCGGAGCACCCGGCCGAGGAAAGAGCCCGCGGAGCTGGGGCTGGATGCCCTGCCACACAGACTGGCACTTCCCACCTATTTCAGGGAGAGCAGCTTTCCTCCACTTACACTGCGGTGCCCTTCCCACTTTTCCAATGACACCTTCATCTTCTCGGCCCGAAATGCCCTAAGTCTGTCCCCTCCCCATACTGTAGTGTCATCCGGTATCAAGGGGACAGATGCAGCAAATGTGTTTTTATCCAATAATCTCATTTTTCAATTAAAATATATAATATATATTTAAAAAGGTTTAGAAAAGCTTCTATGTAATTTGCAGCTACTTTTACATATAGATTACAATAATGTACAACCCTTCCCCAAGGTGGTTTTAAACTGCGGGGACCTGCCAATTCTTTCCCCTCAATCATATACATTATCAAACACCAAATGTATTTGTTCCTAATACAGCTCTGAAAAAATAGTCTGTCGCTTGTACCTTTCTCAGAGGGAGAGATGCCTAATAGGCCTAATAGGGACACACTTAACATTGGCTTCATATTTACTGTAGAAAGTTCCCAGATTAGTAAAAAAATATTTCATCTATAGAAAATGCCCTTCTGAAAAGCAACCAGGGCTCTGTTAAGGCCACACCCAGGCTCTCCACGTCTCTGCTGCAGCAGGACAGCTTGGAAACAAACCCAAGACGACGATGTTCTGATGTCCCCGAAACGGTTATTAGCACCCGTGCCTGTTCTAGAGCAGCCTGGTGTGTCGGGAAGGTGCTGAGCACAGCACAGGGGCTTCTCTAAGCGTGCTTCTGATGCAGAGGGGCTCTGTTGGCACAGCGACGCGCTGAGCATCCTCCCGTCCCGCTCGGATGGACGGGCGGGAGCCTCCTGCACCGCCCTTCCCTGCAGGGCGACGAGGGCGCTAGGGAGCGGGGCACACCGAAGCCACCGACACCAACCCCCTGGAACGGCACACCCGCTCTCCGCAAGGTTTCCACCACAAGCTCTTCCAAGTCCTCTGCACATCTGCGGGATTCCAAGAGCACATCTGGTGGCTTAATGGAAACGTCCAACTACTTCACCCCAGAGGGCAAGCCAAGCGAGGAGCAGCCAGCCCCCTGCCCGTCCGAGGCACTGGGAGACTCCCTGCCACAGCAGAGACAGGACAGCCAGGGAGACATTCCTCCAACAAGCAACTCTCCACGTGGGGAAACGCTATTGCCTGGCACAGAAAACTCCGGCCGAGGGTTTTTACCAGGCCTCCTCTCTGGACATGGGTCTCCCCAGAACGTCCAAGGCAAGGTCAGGTTTGCAGGAAGAGATGTGGCACATAACAGGATTACTACTTTTCCACTCCTCCTGTCGCAGCCAGGTGCGGGTTGCCCCCTTCTTCCCAGGTAGGCAGCCCCTTCCGCCCAAGGTGTGGTGTGCAGGGAAGCTGTATCCAACGTGCTCCATTCTTTTCTCTGCCGGGGTGGGAAGCGAAGTCAGAACCCAATGTTCAAAACCTGAAGGACACTAGGAAAAAGAACAAGAGTGAATGGTTAGATCTCAGCTTCAAGGGAAATCCTGGATAGCCAGATAAGGGATTAATTACTATCAAGCAGCCCTGTGCTCCTCAAAGGATGTCTTCTTCCACTAGGGAATGAACACAGATCACAACAGACCTTGATGGATGGAAGTCAAGTGGAGGATGCAACTGCTCAGCTCCCAACTTCAGAGAACAATTTAAACAGGAAGACAAAACAAAAGCCCAAAGGTCAAAAGTAAGTACTCCTCCTATAAGCTGATGGCACTAACAAAGCACTGCAAGATAAGCAGGTCTAAAGGAGGACTTGGCCAGTGCCAGCAGCACTGCAGGGAAGAGGAAACTTGCTTTTCCTCTCAAGCAGCCACAAACACTAACAGGTAGGAAACAGACTATGAGGGTTTTAGAGACCACATGCTAAAAGAACGGTTTACGTGATCAACCACTTAAAGAAATCCCTCTCTACCTACACATAAGTAAATACTTCCAGATAACCTCCTCCAAAGCTCAGGAGAAATCCCTTCTCAGGCTTTCTGCCTCACCCTGGTTACAGGCAGCTTACAGGGCCAAAGCAGCAGCTGCAGCTCCTTCAAATAAGCCCTGGAATAGGTCTAAGCAGATTTAAGACACTGACATAAAACCTCTGCTGGGTGCCTATGATCTGCTTTGGAAGCTGAATAGTGAGATAAATATAGGGCACCAACTTGGTTGCATCCAGCAATAGGACAAATGAATGTGAAAAAAAAAATGTGAAAAGCAGTCAGATGATGGAATTAGCCCTTAGCCATACAACTCAAAAAACAACTCACCATCCTGACAAAGGCTACTCTGGGAAAGTAGAAATGGTTGAGGGGTTATTTGTTTTCTGGAAGAACACCACAGTGCTGGGACCAAAAGTAATCAGAGCAGAGCAAAGATGAAACGGAGTCCAGAGCTGGTCAGGCAAGGGATACAGGGCTCTGCAGGCCAGGGAGGCTGCCTAGGTCTAAGGGAACATCTCAAGAACATGGTTCTGCTGGTGGTGGTCAGCTGAACAGACGCCTTCGTGCTGCTCAGAGGTACAGACTGCACCACGGTACAGGACAGGCTGTCCCATTGCCTCCTATTGCTCTCCCTGGCCTGGAGTGCAGCCTGCAGAAACACCTAACGTGCAGATGAAATGGTCAAGCTGGAGGCCCCAAGCTCTCGGAGGAAGACAACAGCCACCCACAGTTCCCTCCCGACTGGTAAGGGGGCACTTAGAGTACACGAAGAAGGACAGACTCCTTGCCCAAGGTGTGCACAACACACTACAGCCAGACCCCACCTGTGGCTATGCTGCTCTTTCCCCTCCATTACCTTGTTCACTGGGGCCCCTGAAGGTCACTCTGCCACCCGAACACCCAGCGCTTTAACTAGCGCCCGACCAGCTTACAGCTTCCTCAAGCACTGCACAGTTTTTAAAGATCTTCTCTTGCCTACTACGGGAAATAGTTCCCCAGCTCCAAATTCACTGCAGAAGTTCAAACCAGAGCACAAGCACCAACATTTATTAACACTTAGTTTTTAAACCCAAAAACCAGCTCATAAGGTTACAGACTAAGCTAGCAGAGGACTACTCAGAAAGGTGCCTTTAAGTCAATGTAACTTTACAGGAGTTTTTGTCTTGCGAGTTTAGTTTCATAAGGAGAATACAAAAGGAACGTGTCTGCCGTTCTGCAGCAGTAAGGACAGTCATGCTCTTCCTGGATGATTTCCCAGACAGGGGGTCTAACAACTCATCACAGCAAGAGCTTCAGAGAGAGGAGAGATGCCACCACCTTGACACGCTCACAGATGTTTGTGCCTGCAGTTCACTCGATTCTTCGTAACTTCTAAATTTGACTGCCTTTTTCCTAGTTTTCCTGATGGAAATATTTTTCCATTTCTCCCCACTTACAACCTGCTCCTCCTTTCTGAGAATCCCGATCACCTCTGTCCTAGCAGCAGGTTATATGAGAGCGGCTTTGCTTTGGGAGAAACACTCCCACCCACCTCAGGGATTCCAGTACACAGATAAAACTCAAACGCTTCCACGAAAAGCGGAGATAATCCAAGGACAGAAAAACAAGACTTAAAAACACCCTGTATTGAACAGGGTCATCGCCACTTCTCGAGTGCAATACTGCTGAAAACTGTTCAAAGAGCTGTAGGAGTTGCACTTTCTGCTGATAAACGATCATGATTCAGAACTTTTTCCATCCCTCACTCCTTTACTAGTGAGCACGTCTCTAGCGCACGCATTTCCTGTCAAGAATTTCACCTTCTCCCAAGCATTTGAATTGTTGCAATGTTTTTACCAGCACTAGATACTCTGATGAGCATTCCTTCAGCTTCTGCATTTTATATCCTTAAAATATAAAAAGATACACACACACCTGGAATTCTATAGGCAGAGGTCTTATATATACAACCCAGGGAATCAATGCACCTGGAACCACAGGACGTTATACAGCACCAAATGTTTCGACAACAAGACCATGAATAATACTCAAGCCCACAGAATGAAGGCATTCCCAAGTACGATGCCTGAGCCAGCGCAGGATGTAGATTCACAAAAGCTCAGAACAACATCCCATGGAAACAGCACTGAAAAGCCACAGTCCCCATCGCTAACCTCGGTCTCGACGCACACCAAGAACGCTGATGTCAACAGAATGTCTTTGAAACCAAAACTGAATTTCCATACCCAACCTGAAGACACTCAGCTCACAACAGCTACTCAGGAATCCAACGAGATCACAGGTAAGAAACGCACCAGAACGTTAGATGCTCCTTGAGAAAACAGGGAAAAAGTCTGACAGATCCTCCCTCTTTCTATAAACAGAAAGTATCTTCTAATACAGACAGCAGAACGTTGCTTAAGAATGAAATCCCAAACACTGTGTGCAAATTTGGATGGAACAAGTTGGAGAAAAAAATGTTACAAAAATCAATCTAGGACAGAGCATCAATGCACTGGCAGCACTTCAGGACCAACGTGCTCAGAGTGTCACAAGCTCAAAGCACAGCATTTCACTTTGCCTAGACCCTGGACACTCCTCTAGGATGGCTGCACTGAGGCAGAACAGAAATATTTAAGCTTAATATTCAACATCCAGCATGTCCAAAAGCAATAAATATCCCAAGAACATTCAACTTGGAAGGAACTTTCAGAGGTCACCTAACCCAGCTCCTACTCAAGTCTGGACCACCTTCCAGCTGCTCAGGTGCCTTGGGAAGAGCATGGAGGTTACAGTACATGAATATTTATCAGTATTTCTGCAGTCTCCACCATTTTGAAGCTCAACAGCTTCCTGCTCCTGAGGCAGGATCTCCAGTTTGCCCTAATTTCTGCTCAGCTAGATGGTGTCATTAGCTGAATTTGCAACACTAACAAATATCATAAATGTCTCCTAAAAAGGAAATACTCTTGGTAAAGCTTCCACTTTCCAACCAATATCCTATCTGTGCTGTTGTTCGTAAAAGAAATTGCCCTTTTGCTGTTAGCTGAGCTCTGAGTGTAAAACATGTCGCCAGTTCCATTTCTCCAATTCTTCGGCCACCTTAGTGCATAAAGAGGTATAGATGGATGCTTATTTACCTGTTTACGAGAGTGCCAAACCCTCAAAGAAGGCATTTTTACCTCTGACTCTCCTATACGTTATTTACCAAGCCAATTCTAGAAAGCTCTGTGCAAACACAAAGGATTAGTGAGGAGAGAGCATTGCCGTTAGCGAAAGCAGACGCATGTGATGGTGCTAACAGCCTTCCTCCTTCCGTCTCCATCGGCACCTTGTACTCCCATTTCCTCTCCCTTTGCCATTCCAATATCTGTATAAGCAATTTAACAGTTAACATGAGCAAGAGGCTTACCAGACTTCACAGCTGCTCTCCTGGATGCCTAGGGAAGGGTAGAAGTTCCAGTAACAGGGAGATTGCACCCCGCTGCACGCAGCATGAAGCAGGAAGACATGGGATGGGCATATTTTGTAACCACATACACTGGAACATTGCACAGGCCTAACTGCAACTGGGAGAGGAACACACTATGGCTTGCTCAGATAAACTCTTCTGTAGAGGATTTATTTCCTTATGGAATCAGCAGGTGCTCTCATGTGAAACCTACGTGAGCATCACAGGAGGACACCGTTGTGCTGCAGAGCAGTCATCTTTAGCAATGAAAGACAAAAGGAGTTTCATTCAGACTGCTGCCCTAATCCACTAAGTTCACTGTCCAGTAAGTTAAATCCATGCACCTTGGCATAGCATTTTTGCCTTTTAAGATGTTACAATGCACTTGGGAGCATTTCCCTCAGAAAATACCTGCGTTTCCAAAGACGTACCTTTATTTCACTAGCATGATTGGACCCAGAAAGCTCCCCAGACAGGGCAGCTCTTGCCATAGAGCAGGATTTTCCTTAACTACACCTACCTTTTTGTGCTCCTGAAGTTAACTTGGTACCCAGGTATGGTTGGAGGCCTGTGAGGTGCTGGGATAGCTGGGAGTAGATAGAATGGGTTCAAAATTAAAGTCCAGTCCTTCTCCATCCATGAGGTCACTGTTGATTATGTAATCCATATCACATTCAAGGTTCTCCATGTACATGTCAATGTCCAGGTCAGTGGGCAGCCTGTCCTGGTTCAATCCCACAGAAACAGGGCTAGCAGAAGAAAGAAGTGGTGGAGTGCCCAGCTGGACCGACTGGGCAGCTGCTGCAGAAACTGGAGCCTTCAAACTGGCCATGCTGGCAGTGTTCTGAGGAGATGCTACTATGGGAAGCGTTGATGGCAAAACACTGGCGCCAACTGCCTCTGCCTGTTGCTCCGTAGGCTTTCCTCGGGGATTACCCGGGCTCATCTTACTCTGGCCAGCTTGCCCACCTAGAAGCAGGAGAGTTCGGTTGCTCATCCTGCTACCAGTCTGTGGGAGAACTGGGTCCACCTGAGTCATCATAACATCCCTCGGGGGCGGAGAGCTGGGTGTCAGAAGAGATTCCAAGGTCTGAGGGCCAGAGAAGTGGCTCACGGAGCTCTGCAGCGAGATGTCAACGGGGTTAAACAGGGAATTGCCAAAAGTGGCCGTCTGACCAGCTGCGTTTGGGCTCCGCAAGGAGAAGCTGGAATCTCTCTGGATTGGACCACTCGAGGCAGATTGCTGCGTGGAGAGCACAGACGAGCTGGGAGACATCAGATTTAACCCATCAATGAGCTCCAGCTCCTCAGTCACAGTTGGTGGAACATTGCTGGATGCGCTGGAGTACACTAGAGACGGGAGCAGCTCTTCGTCATGTAGGTCATCCTGCTCGGTCAGGATAGGGGAAAGCCTGGCACTGATGGTGCTTGCATTGGAACTGGTTCGAGGCCGGAAAGTGTTCCACACATCAGAGTCCTCATTGCTTCTTGAGGACGGGCTCCCAGGCCACTTAGGGAATTGGGAGCCAGGACTGTCAGCAGTGGCTTCTGAAGTGGACTGTAGAGAAGCCTTCTTTTTGGATGCTTTACCTCTGACTTTTGCAAGTTTGCTGCTGTTGTCCATGGAGGCAGCTCTTCTTCTTGGTGCTTTTCCACTTTTACCACCTTCAGGATTGAGCATCCACCAAGAACTCTTGCCTGTGGCTTCATTATGAACTTTAATGAACTTGCTGTGCAGGGACAGGTTATGTCTAATAGAGTTCTGAAAAAGAAAAAAAAAATGAAGAGTTAACATGATATTTCTCACATTCATTTAAAGGTCTTAAGACATTCATTTAAGACATTCATTAAGACATTCATTTAAAGGTCTTAAGAAGAAAACTGTCACAAAGACCTATCTATACAGAACCTGCTAGTTCAGCTTGGACATGCTTGACAGCACTAGCAAGGAGTGCAATGTCTCCCTGCAGAAAGTAGCAAGGGTGAAGATATCAATACAACTAGCAGCCTCCCATTACCATCTCTATTCCCAGAAGAGAAAAAGAAGAGTGAAACTTTATGGAGCAGGAGAGCTGGCAAGCCTGGAAGCTGCCAGCCTCCCTCTGCAAGGAGGCAACGTTTTGCTCTGTGTGCCTCTCTGGTGGGAGAAGATGTTCAGGCAGATACTGCACTCCCACACTGTACACACCACTCAGCCTCTCCCACCTTTCCACTCAGCAGGGCCCATATTCCTGGTCCTTTCCACTTCCTTTTTCTCTTTTGCTTTGCTACAGATCGCAAGCTAACATATCTGCACACCACTACCAAATCAAACTTGTGGGCTGCAGATTGGCTGATAAACCCCCTGGTACTTTACAACCAGCAAGCAATAATCACAAGTCCCCCTCAAGATCTGCACGGTGGTTTAATATTTGCATCTGATTTGTGCAGATGGTCAAACTGCACAGAGTTAAAGATGCTGCAGGGGTAGCACAGGGATCCAAGAGAACTTGTTTTTCATATAAACTGAACAGGCTATGGCAGCTGGCAGATTTTGTGCATGTCATCTGAACTTGGAGCCAAGTTAACGGCGCTTTTATCACCCTTTTCCACCACCTCTCCATGGAGTTCTTTCCTGCCTGGTGCTTTCCTTTCCCCACCCTTTTCCTCTTTGACAAGTGCTTACTAGGCTAATTTTGTCCATCTCGCCAAAAGCACTGTCCTAAAATGAAGCAGACATAGATAAACAGCAGAGGGAAAGTAGAGAGTTGTCATGGAAAAGGACGGACACGTGAGAACGTCTCTGCCTTCGCTCTCCTCTGCATCTTTGGCTGAGGAGGATTTGCAGGAGAGCGTGTGGCTGCTTGGGATGAGTATCAAAGGATTCCAGGCTCTTGCTCAGGGACCCCAAGGCTTTCTGCAGAGCTCAGACATGGGTATCCATGTCCCTGTGCAGTCCCATGGCCCGAGCTCTTCACAGCAGCAGCTACACAGTGTGTCTACCTGTCCCTTAGTTGTCAGTCCCCTGATGCAAGCACACTGCTGGAGCGCAGGCCTTTCAGTGGCACCAAACCTGAAGAAACCAAACCACTTCTGGCATAATAAATGGACATTTTAGTAAATATTTCTCTAGTCTTATGGTTGAAAAGCTTGAAACAAGATGTCTGGAAATCAAGCTGGCATTCACAGCAACATAGATATGGGGAAACCTGGAACCTTTTATGCCGTGAAGAGTCTCAAAGTGCTTTTATCTGTTTCTGTTGAAGCAACATAACAGTTAATATCTGTACGAACAGGTAACTGCTGTCTCTCTCCTTCCTCATCTCCTAAGCCTGCCTCCCACTAACACAAGCAATTGTCCAATTATAACCTGGTTCAGAGAGCTAAACCAACCCAAAAAGTGGCCCTATCCCCTCCTTGAAAATTACTTCTTCCTGCCTGCTTTAACATACTGAACTTGTTCCCAGGGGGCTCAACCTCAAGAGGGATGTAGAGAAGATTTGGCGTTGGTGCAGGAATGACCAAAAAGCAGAAAGCTTGGGGGAGCAGAAGGGACTCAAGTGAGTGACTCTCGACACCAGGAAGGGACCAACGGGTGCTGCAGGGTCACAGCAGAAGGCTCCTCTACTCCCAGCTTTCCCACATGAATTTACAGCTCTCCAGTACAAAAGCACACCCGCTGCAATGATCTAACATGTCTTATGTACAGGGGGCACTCTCAAATCTCCAAGTAAATGAAAAAATAACTACGCTCAAGAAACAGCACAAGCGTGAGCAAAGCTGACAGCAGGGGAAGTGACTGAGTCGGGTCGTCCGGGCAACCCTGACGTATTTCCTTTCTCAAGGTTAGGCAACTCGAGCTGCAGATCTAGGTGAAGCTTTTCACATGCCCAGCTTGGCCGCAGCGATGCTCAAAGTTTTAGCCATGCAACATCTGCCACCATACGGAAGCGTGGTGGGAAGGAAGGAGGCTCCATTCCAACCCTCAGGAGCCTCTTTGGCGAGGGGCGCTGAGGGGACAGGCCAGCTACCTCTCTGGACCCCTTTCTGAGGTTCTTGGGGGCTAAATCATCCCCCTGAGCCTATTGCAGGGCATGTAGCATGCCAAGTACTATGACGAGAAAACAGCTGCCTGGGTCTCACCTGCCAAAGATCAAAGACGATTCCCATAAACCACATTAAGGCAAAACCATTATGAAACTCATGGCAGATATTATGCAAAGCTGAAGCTTGGCTGGAAACACTCCCTCAGATATTCCCTTGACCCCAGCTCCCATGCAGGAGACAGGATACACAGCAGTGCCAGCGCAGCGTGCCTCACACCTACACAAGCCATGTCCTAGTTCCCAAGCAGCTACCATAGCCTTGCAGCTGCTTCTTTGACAAAGATCTCCTAGCCCTGTTTACCGGAGAGGGTCGCTCCTTTCCGCTGCAAGACGCCGGCTCCCCGGGTCGGTGTCTGTGAGTAGGTGCTGGACCTCAAGATCTCAAGATGAACTATCAGCCACAGGAGCTGGCAGCACAACCGAGCAATCAGCTCAGCCTTTCCAGGCTATCAAAGATACTGAAATACCTGCAGCAAACACAAGCGCTTCACGTCCAGACCAGCACAGCAAGGGCCTTTCCAGGCGGGGACACGTGTAGGCTTCAGCTTATCGACCTTAAAATTGCTGGTTTCCTCTTGGCAGATCACAGCGCTCTAGCCAGTGCTTTGATCGGATAGAAAGGCCTCTCATGTGAGAGGAGAGAAACAGGCTGAACCTCAGCCCCGAGAACTTGCCTTTCTCGAAGCGCTGGTGGCATCAGAGGGAAAGGGAGCAGGGTCTTGGTTTGTGTTTGCTTATGAGGAGTGGCGTGAACACTAAGCAATGGCGCATGAGCCATGCGCAGGATGGAGCGAGGGAAGCTGCTATCCCTGGAAACCATCCGGATTTTCACAGGCTGACGCTAGGGAAATCTTCAGGCTCCTACAACAATCCTTGGAAGCACCAGGATCCTTGGCAGAATACCTCCCTAGAACTAATGACAGAAAACACTGGAAAATGCCAACGTCCAGGCCTGGCTGCTCCCTCTAATGCATTCCCGCTGCCTCGGAGGCACACAAAGAACACGCTCACGTCCCCGCGCGGGGCCGTGCTCCAGCACGGGGCCTATAATTGTGCTAAATTATAATTTGCCCTGGCATTCTTGGGAGGCAGCGAGGAGGCCGCCTCGCCTCGCACATTTGTCAGTGCCTGTCTCGGCATTCACCCCAGCACTCGGCTCCAAAACCCTTTTTTTTTCCAGGAAAAACATCCTCGCTGCAGAGATTTTGCAAAGTTGCACTGAGTAAACAACGGCTGCCAAGCTGGGAAGTGGAGCTTCCCCCCCTCTTCCAGGAGGCAGGCACCGCGCTCCGGACATGGAAAGCTGCAGCTTATCAAGAACATTTTCCTTTCTGTAATCTCTGCATCCAAGGAGAGTTCAGAGGGGGAAAAAAATTATCCTAGTTCTTTAAATAGAGAGACTGCAACCATTTGCCAGTGTGCTAAAACATGCAGGCGCATACACCAAAAGCTGCTCTGGCTTCGGCAGAGCAGAGCAAACCTGCTGCAACAAGTCACACCAGCACCATCCGAGGAAGGGCCTTTGCTGAGAACTGCCTGAAAAACCAATCCCAAAAGAAGCTGCCAGGGCACAGGGAAGAGCAGCAGTAAAATCTTGAAGTGGTTTGTCTTGCATTGTGCAGGGCTGGTAGGATTTCACTAAAAGTGAGCACTGGAAACACACTTCAAAAAAAATGTATATTCTTGCTCTCCCTCATGCTTATTTGGGGCAATACACCTGGAGGAGTTGACATGGGCTCATGTCACTTGAAATAGCAAGGATTGAGAACATGTTATGGTTGATAAACTAAAAATGCAGAGTAAGAGTGCATGAAAGTTTAAAGCAGGACAGTAACTTCAGCTTCATATTTTCTCGTGCTTTATGGATTCAGGGCCTAGAGTTGGCTATGTCTCCAGGAGACAAGAGAAAAACATCTCGAGCATCTTCTCAAACCAGCACCTTGAAACTATGATTACCCAAAGCCCAAAGGAAACCCATGAAATGCCTTTAAAATCAAAGGTATTCATTTCTGCAAGGAAGGTTTCTTTGTGAAGTACAAGGAGCTCCTGCTTTGGGCATCCACCTGCCCATGCTAAGAAACTGCAACTTTGACAAGTCTTAGCCAAAGGTCTTCTGAGGTCTGCAGAGCCCAGGGGAGATGAGCAAACAGCTAATGTGGTTATTCTAGGAACTGACCATTGCTTTTCGTAGGTGTGCCCACAAAACAAGCCGTAGCTGATGGCACAGTAGTAAACAAGCAAACAAATGATCAACTTTTCATCTTTACAAGTCTTCATTTAATTTTAGATCCACTGAAATGGAACTCATTTGCAAGGTATAAGAATAATCGAGCTGATCCTACCAGCCCCAGCATAATGAGAAGGGTCTAGAACATGGATTAGTCTTGCTCGGGTCTTCCGGGTTATTGCTTTTCCATGGAAGACCATCAGATGAACATAGCAAGAGCAGCCAGTTCAACACGATACAGCTCTGTGTGTGCTGCACCAGAAGGTCCAACACTGTCACTCCTAGGAGCTGCCCAGGGACCTTCAGAGCCAGCACTTTGGCTGGGAAGCCAGAGAAGTTGCTCTAATCTCACATAGAGCTGCAAGCTACCTGTGAGGAATCGCCACAGACGTGGCTCAGGTCTCCAGATCCCACCAGTCAGCATCACCCATGGGCCACGTGTGTTTAGCTCAAGGACGTGCTGCTGCCCAGTGAAACAAGGCGAGAGCCACCTCGCAGTAACAGCCCCCACGGGTTCCCAGTTAGCAACAAGTACTCGAGGTGAAGGGAACATAAAGGAGCCGAACACAAGGATGGCAGCTAAACCACCCGTGCCTGACACCGTCCTCCAGAATCACTGCTCTACCCACACGTGCAACAAAGGTGCAATCTTTGCTACGGTGAAACATCTCCGGTAGGCAGAAAGGATTATTCAGAAGTCATTAAACTCCTATAAAGATAAAGCAAGCAGTTTGAGGAGAACATGTGGCACATGCCACAGAGAAAGACAGTGCTCAGCATCACGTTGAGCTTGCTCACACTCTTGGAACCAAGGCGGTTAGCAAGCACGGCCCACAAACTGCTTTGCAAGGGTTTATGCACTTCAGCCGAATAGAGCATAGCTTTATTCTGGAACCTTAACACCTTCCTCCCCCAAACAATCCAAAAGCCGGGAAAAATTATCCTCTTATCCACAGAGCAGCTTGCAGGGCGCCAAGGAGAGGATTATGAAGAAGTCCAGGGCTGAACTCCTGCTGCGCTGGGACACTTCTGCCTTTCCGCCCAGTTAATTCTGAACGGCAGCTGAAACGGAGCAGAGAAAAGGTAGACTGCACACCCAGAAGAACTGTCACTTTACAGCACTTAAGCCTGTTCAAGAACAGCAAACACCACCTTCCTCGAAAACACGGATTTTCCGGAATTCACACAGGTTACACCCTTATAGTTTAACATTTCTATTTCCCTCAATTGTACACAGGAGTGAAATGGCTGTAATTTTTACGTAACGAGGAGTTTATGCATTTTCTGTTAACAAAAGTGGAGAAAATAGTGTTTCGAAGATGTCCTCCTTTTAGTTTTCAATTTAAACTTCTCTTAGAGCTACCCTGACCACAGGCAGGGCAGACCAGCATGGTCCTGCCGCAGCAGCACAGAGCTACCAGAGTTGTAAGAGCTGCAGATCATCTCCAACGTCTCTAGAAGAGTGCAGCTATTAAGTTCACTCAGCCCACAGAAGGAACCAACTCGGTTTACTCAACAGCTTCCAAACCATACATTTCTAACCTATCTTTATCTCATACATCTTATTGCAAATCCCTTTAAAAATATTATTCACAAAAATAATTCTTAATAAAAAATAAAACATAATAAATATACGCAAAAAAAAGGCAAATAAAAAGAAGGGCCTCACAAATGAGAGCAGTGCCAGGTTAACAGGAGGCAGGGCTCGCAGGGAGAGCTGCGCAGCCACCCGCTGCCCTGGCCCCCGGGCTCGGTCACACAAGCCAGGACACGCGTCCTGCCAGGCTGTGCCAGGACTGGCGAGGCAGGGGAGGAGGAAAATGGAGCACAGGGAGCTCCTTTGGCTTCTCCTGGACACGCAATTGCCTAGCTAGCAGCACACCACCTCTACACAAAAGCAGATTTGGACAACATTTAAAAACAAACACGAGTTTTTAAGGGAATTTCACTGGGTCTTTCAACAGCTTCAGTTCTATTTCCACCCCTAGTTTTCTGCTTGCTGGATGAAGCCAACAGTTTTAAGCTGCTCTACCCATACGGTTGAACAATTCCAAGCACAGCTGCTGTCACTCTGCCTTCTCCCTTGTCCCCTCCCAAGAAGTTTGTTCTTTTCCCTCACTAAAGCCAGCCTGACTTAATCCACTCACAGCCTGCCTGACCACAGCTGAACTTCACCACCAGAAAGCCAAAACACACATCAAAATAACAGCGTCAGAGCAGGGCCCTCTCCTTTCTCTATGCGCAGGTATGAGAGCTCTTCTCTCTGCCTCTCTACAAGTCAAATACATGATGAAATCCTAGGGCAAAATCAAAGAGCCGATTTAATACTAAGGACTATAACAAAAAAAAAAAAATCTCATGCTGAATCAAGTCTATCTATTTGAGCATCTAGCCCAATAGGATACTTTGCTAAACTCCTTGAGCTTCCCAAAGGATATCTTGGGAAGCATTTGAGATGCAATGCTGAACTTTGGGCTGTTATCTACACCTGGAGCTAGGTCTTGCAACGCATCTTAAAGAGTCCCAGTCCCTGCTTAACTCCCCATGCCAGCTCTGCCAGTCCAAGATGCAGTAAGCTTTATCATTTCATGTTCATAATGCCCAAAAAGTCAGGAAAAGAGGATACAAAAGAGCCTTCCTGCTGCAAACTCAGTGCTGCCAAAGCAGATAGAGACATTCCTGAAGAGAAAACACACCAATGTGACGAGCTGCTTGACAAAATAATACAATTCTACGCAGCAGCAGCAGGGCCAATGCAACTTGCCTTAGCCTAAGGAAGCAAAAACTGCCTGCTAACGAGACCATCAATTCTGCTAAAGAAAAAACAAATATACTCGAGCTCTGTCTCAGCACTTGTTAAAGGGAGAGCACTTGTTAAACCTGCATAAAGAAGGAGAACAAAAAATGCATAGTCAATTTGAGTCAAACAGCTTGCTCTCTCTAGGAACCTGCAGGGAGCTGGCCAGACGAGAAAGGTGAAGTGTTTTACGTGAACCTATGCCAGCCTAAATGGGGACAGCAGTGCCCCTCACACACTCCTACCTTCTCTTGAGCAGACACCAGCGTTCATTCAGGCAACGCTCCAGGGAGCGGAGCCCAACAAGGCAATCTAACAGAGGAAACTACCCGTTTGCTCTAAAGCCCCAGCTCCATGAGCTGACTTGCTGCATGGTCAAGCAGGCCTTGGCTTGCAGGCCTTGGAATGCCCAGCTGGAGCCGCGGAAATCCCAAACCATATGGGCTGAAGCTGCCACCGCAACGCACCGCGAGCGGAGACTGCAAACAAGGGCAGCGAAGCGCTGGGGTAATTCCAGTCCACAGCAACAGGTCACACGCTTGAGATTCCAGGCGCTCTGGCATCCACCATGATATATTAGGACAGCACAAGGGACTATTTCACAAGGCAGTCCTCGCATCTCCCTTTCTCGGCGCTCGAGCTCGCTTGACTAAGCAGAGCAGGGACACCAGGTGGCCACCTGCACAGGACGGAAATGGAAGGGAGCTCCTGAACCAGCGCAGAGCACGTGCCTATGGCTGGAGCGACAGGAGGGGAGAACACTGTGATTCCGAACAGCGCGTTCCCGGGGATACGCTGGGAACGAGCGCCTTCCCTGCTCCCAGCTCCGGCAGGGATCCGGCCGCTCTGCACAGGCATTGCTTGGGGACGCAGCAGCCCTTCTACAGGGAGGTGCCTGATTCCAGGAGTGCCAGCTGTGAAACGTTTATTTCTCCGGCACTTTAGCACGGCTGCTCAAGAGCCTCAACGCTCTATTTACAACTCTCACACCCGTGTGCCATCACACAAAGCCAAAGAGCTCCCGGAGCCCCTGCTCCGTTCCCGCAAGGCTGGCAGGACACAGCGCCAACCAGGAGCAGCCCTTTGCAGCGAGGCCACCCAGCGCTGCACCCACTGCTGCTCCGTGCCAGGGCCCAGGGCGAGGCATCAGCGGCACCGGGAGCACCGGGCTGCAGCCTTCGGGCTCCCTCCCTCCAGGGCCACCCCCCGCCAGGTCCCCGCGCACCTTCCAGCCGGCGGAGCTGTTGCTGTCACCCTTGTCCTTGAAGTAGGGCACGGAGCGCACCATCCACTCGTAGATCTGCGCCAGCGTGAGCCGCTTCTCCGGGGCGCTCTCGATGGCCTGGCTGATGAGCTCGGCGTAGGACTGGTTGCCCCAGGCGTTGCGCCGGGAGCCGCCCTTCCGCGCCGCCGCCGCCGCGCGCGCCCCCTCGGCCCGGCCCGGCCCCGCCGCCGCGCCGCCCGCGCCCTCCTCCGCGCCGCCCGCCGGGCCACCCGCCTCGGCCGCGGGCAGCTCGGGCCGCGGCAGCGGCCAAGTGCACGAGCGCGGCCGGCTCTGCGGCTCAAAATCGGGGTCGATGTCGAGCCCCGCGGCGGCAGCGGCTGCGGCGCCGCCCGCCTCCGCCATGGGCGCCCGCCCTCAGCGCCGCCGGGCGCCGCCGCCGCCTCCGCGCATGGGCCCAGCCTGGCCCGCGGCCCCTTTGTGAGACCCGGGCCCGCCGCCGCCGCGCCGCTCTGTTTACCAGCGAGCGGCGCCGCGCTCTGCGCCTGCGCGCGCGGCGCCTCCCGGGAGCTGTAGTCCCGGCGCGGCGGTGACGCATGGCGCAGCGTAGCCGCCGCACTACAACTCCCGGCGGCGCCCGCGCGCCCGGAGGGGCGAAGGGGGCGGAGCGGGAGGCCCAAAGACCTGTGTGGCAGGCGGCGCGCCCGGAGGACTACGCCTCCCGGCAGCACCCGCGCCCGCTGCGCTTACATAACGGGGCCCCGCCCCTACCGCGCCGCCTGCCGCGCCCCCTCCCTCCGCGCTGTGCCTGGCACCGCCCTCTGAGAGCTGCCCGGCCCTACCCGGCCCTTATGGCCGAGCTTTGGGCCTAGGGCTCCTTCCTCTGCGGTCAGGGCCCTGTCCGCTTCTTCCTCGCGCCTCTGTCCTGGCCACCCGGGTGGCGCACCAGGGTTCGCATTCAGGTTCCGGGGCCTCGGCCTCGCTGCTTGATACAGTGACCGCGATTGGCCCAACCCAGGACACTGTATAGAGAAAACCGAAAAGCTTCTCTAGAGACGTGTTCCGCCTCTGAGCACCGCTCCCAGCGCGGCCGCTTGGCCTCTGGCTCTTCCCGGTCCCGCGGGGAAGGTCCCGATTGAGGCGGCGCAGGTGGCGCGGGGCTGCGGCGGGAGCCATCCCCCAGTGCAGGTTCCGGGGTGGCGGCGCCGCCGCCGCCCTGCGCTCTGTATAAGCACCACGGTTTTGCAGAGGGCGGGCGGGGGCCCGGGAAACTGAATACGCCGCACTATTTTGCAGGTGGCCCGCAGACAGCGATGTCATGCGCAGGCGGGGCGGCAGCAGCGACGGCCTGGGACCCTGAATACCTGGCTCAATTTTGCAGGCAGTCTACGGGTGCAGGAGGCACCGTGCGCGGTCGGGGCGGCAGTGGCGGCGGCCCGGGACTCTGACTAGACGGCTCAGTTTTGCAGGCGGCCTGCGGGCGGCGGCGGCGCCGTGCGCGGTCGGGGCGGCGGCTGCGGCAGCGGCCGGGCGGGGCGGCGGCGGCGGCACCATGTCGGAGGCGGCGGTCGCCGACACCCGGCGCCTCAACGCGAAGCCGCAGGACCTGACGGACGCGTACGGGCCGCCCAGCAACTTCCTGGAGATCGACATCTTCAACCCGCAGACCGTGGGCATGGGCCGCGCCAGATACACCAGCTACGAGCTCCGCATGCGGGTGCGGCCCGCGGCGCCGCCGCCGCCTCTGCGCGCCTGCCCGGGCCTGAGGGGGCGGCGGGAGGCGGCTCGGGGGGGTCCTGCGGGTTGGGGCTCCTGCAGGTTCGGGTGCGGGGTCGGTCCAGGCCGCAGGGCCGGGCTCAAGGTCAGAGCGCTGGTGGCCAGGGGGCTGCGGGGGCCGCCCAGGTAGAGCTGGGGGGCAGCCCTGGCTGCTCCCGCATGTCCAAGGCCGGGCTGCATCCCCCAGGGGTGGCCGCAGGGCCTGGGTGCCCCCTGTCTGGCTGCGCTCGACCCCTTCCTCGAAGGCCCATGGCGTTCGGGGCCTTGCTGAGGCTGAGCTGGTGCTGCCTTCAACACTGGGCATCCCTGGGACGAGCTCCTGATAGGGCATGTGGTAGTACCAGCCTTGCCTCCTATCCCCCTGCATGGTTTGACTGCCTTCCATGGCCTTCCAGAGGAGTATTAGGGGGTTGCCTTTATTCTATCTTGATATTTAGTTTCCTTCAACCTGCCAAATAGTGCCTGGCAAAAAGCAGAGGACTCCAGTGAAGCCCCCTTAGTCTCACAGGCACAAGCTCTTGCACAGGTGCTCCCAGAGCAGGGGTTTTGTTTGGCAGAGCTGAAGAGAATATAGGTCCATAGATGGAGCAGCAGCTGCGCACATCTGGTGCTTGCCTGTCAGCAGGTTTGGCTACCCCAGTTCCTGGAGAGTTTGAGGATGTTTAGGTGGGGGTCTATAGTGGGAAGGCTCCATAGCTACCAGGCTTCGGATGCCAGCGTGGGGGAAAAGGGGGTGAACTGCTGCGAGCTGCTATTGTGGCCCAAGACGGGTGTGGAAAAGGAGCTTTTCTATCTGGGCGTCAGTGTGCTCTGTCAGGAAGATTGTAGCGCATGGTCTGGCCTTGAGTGGTTGCTGGGACAAGATTTCCTTCCTTAGTTCTTCCATGGAAACGGCAGTGCCAGATGGGAGGTTCGTTAGCCCTGCAAGCTGCTCTGAAGCTTCCTTGAGCACCAGTCCAAAATGCTGTGAAATGTGGGGGGAGAAACGAGGCTTTTCTGTAGCAGGAGCCCTGGTTCCAGCACATGTCCCGAGAGGGGAGAGTTCCTGAAATAGCAGCCTGAGGGGGACGGAACGGGCAGCTCCAAGCAGCCTGGCAAGTGCCTGCTTGATTTTGAAGGGCTTTGGTGCTTATGTCCTGGATCATGGAGCTGGATGTTCTCGTGATGCGTCCTTCTCAGGGCCTTGGGTTTCCAAGTGCAGCTTCAGGTTCCAGCGACATCTTGAAATGCTATCTGGCTCCCAAACCAGCCTGCAAGTTAATTGCTTCTCTTCATTACAGACAAACCTCCCCATCTTCAAATTGAAGGAGTCATGTGTGAGGAGAAGATACAGTGACTTTGAATGGCTGAAGAACGAGCTGGAGCGAGACAGTAAGGTGAGGCCTTGAGGGACGCCGCTCCTGCAGCGGGGTCACACGGGAGCAGTCATAGCAAGAATCAAATCATTTAGTCCTGCCCCTCTCCTCACTTCTGGGGAGACCGCACCTGAAGAATTGGGTGCACTTCTGGGCTCCTTAGTACAAGAGGGACATGGAGCTTCTAGAGGAGGTCCAGGGTAGAGCAACAAAGGTAATTAAGAGACCAGAGCATCTATTGAATGAGGAAAGACTAAGCGAGCAGGGCCTGTTTGGCCTGGAGAAGACAAGACTGAGAGGGGATCTGATCAATATGTCTAAGTACCTGAGGGAAGAAGGTAAAGAAGAAGGGGCCAAGCTCTTCTCAGTGGTGGCCAGTGACAGGACAAGGGGTAAGGGGCACAAGTTGAAACCCAGAAAATTCCATGGCTATGTGAGGAAGAACTTCTTTGCTGTGAGGGTGCCGGAGCCCTGGAACAGGCTGCCCAGAGAGGCTGTGGAGGCTCCTTCTCTGGAGATCTTCCAAACCTTCCTGGATGCCACTGTGTGCCCCGTGCTCTGGGTGTCCCTGCTGGATCAGGGGGTTGAACTAGATGATCCCTAGAGGTCTCTTCCAGCCTCAAGCCTTCTGGGATTCTGTGTCTTGCCCAAGGAGAGGTTGTTTTGGTCTGCTGCAGGGGTTTGATCTCCGCCAAATGCTGGTGCTAGAGGTCAGTCCTGCACAGGGCAGGATACTGTCTTGCAGGGGGCACTTCTGCTCATGGCAGTTCTGTGCTTTCAGATTGTAGTGCCACCGCTGCCTGGGAAAGCTTTGAAACGACAGCTCCCCTTCCGAGGAGACGAAGGCATCTTTGAGGAGTCCTTCATTGAAGAGCGGAGACAAGGACTAGAACAGTTTATTAACAAGTAAGCTTGGTGCCCCAGCCGTGCTGGATGGTGGGTTGAGCAGGAGAGAATCTTGATGCAGTGTGTGAAGTGCCCCGCTAAAGGGCAGCATGGTGACAGTCACGTTTCTGAAGCAATCCTGCCTCCAGGGAGGCTCTTTCAGTGCTCTGTGCTGAGAGTGAGGTACATCTTAGCCGGGGAGATGTGCTGCAGAGGCTCAGCGGTATCTTGGGATGCCCAGCTTGCTCAAGGGATCGCTCAAGTGTCGCTTCCTGATCCTGTGGCCATGTCAAGGGTTCAATTTGATGTTGAAAAGCACAAACCTCTGGGCTTATTCCCCTCAGGCTGGTCAGGGGTCTCTAGATGTGATCGTAAGCTGGAGCTGGTCTCTGTTTGTCTTATTTGCTCACTCAAGCAATTGGATTTGGGGACGTTTTCGTGGTCACTGTGCTGATCTCCGCTTCTGATTCTCTTCCAGAATTGCTGGACACCCCCTGGCACAGAACGAGCGCTGCTTACACATGTTCCTGCAAGAGGAGACTATCGATAGGAATTACGTCCCAGGAAAAGTGCGCCAGTAGGAGCACCTGGCACTGTCTTCCTCCATTCCGCCCTCCCTCCTGCAAAAATGACATTTATTTTTACACTAAATCTGTCTCTTCTGAAACAGCTTTTCCTCTCTCGAACCTCCCGGTTTGTTCAGTATTTCCCTCTTCTGTAACTGGCAGCAGTCTGTTCTGCTGGGCTGCGGTCCTGGCCCAAAGGTATGAAGATGTATGGAAGTGAGCGCGTTGTCCCGCGCCTGGCGGCAGGCGCGTGGGCTCGGAGCAGGAACTCGCTTGTGGCGTTACGGTGTGTGAGCTGCCGTGTCCCCGTGCAGAAAGGTGTGAGGTGACCTTCGCTCCCCTGCCCATGCAGCCCCCGGCATCTCTGCGGGCCACCCTGGAGAACAGCACTTGTCATCTTGCTCAGAGATGGCACCGAGCGTTAGAGTTTCAGTGAGGCTTGCCCAAAGTGGCGAGCAGGCGCCTGGGCGCGTTGCTCCCGTGTCCGCCCCATCCTCCCTGCATGAGACCCCCGTTGTTCCCGGTCGGGCCCAGCCCCACTCCCGGCCTGGCGCTGCGGGCCTGCGCGGCGCCTCGGTGTTGCCCCCTCATCTCTCCCGCGCTGCTGGCAGCCCGGGGGCTCTGCCTGCATGGGCGGCTCTGTGGGTGCTGGCATAGCCTGGGCTGCAGCAGCGCACGTGGCAGCGCCTTGCCTGGCCTTTAAAAATGCCACCGCGGGCGCTGCCACGGTGGCCTTGGCAGTGGCACATGTTCAGCGGGGCTGCGGTGACACCCTTTTGCCCGCTTGCAGAGAAGGAGGAGGCTGGTCTGGCTGAGGAACAGCAGTAGGGGTCA
The DNA here is from genome assembly GCA_003342815.1 of Eudromia elegans. Lineage (NCBI taxonomy): Eukaryota > Metazoa > Chordata > Aves > Tinamiformes > Tinamidae > Eudromia > Eudromia elegans. The sequence goes on from PTEX01000190.1 coordinate 111,039, forward strand.
CAGTGGCTGGTGGCGCTGGCGTGGGGTGAGGCCGCCTCTCGCGAAGGGGCTGGCGGGCGGTGCGAGGTCAGTGCTGGATTAGGCGCTTACGAAACGGGATAAGGGCTGGTGATCCTTCCTTTGCCCCGTGCTGTCACCAGCCAGGCGGTTTTGTCAACGGGAGACACCGGGCTAGTCCAGGAACCGTCAGGAGCTTGAGAGGGACCCCGGGCTGTGACACAACTGCCCTTCGGAGACCCTTCCAGCTTCCGCAGAGTGAGGCCCGGGCTCTGCTCCGGGCTATGTCAGCTCGTGGTCTCTGCTGAGCTCTGTGAGCACTGGGGCGCTCAGGGCAGCTGAGCCCATCCCTGAGCGCAGGTCCCCAAGCGGCTGCCTCCACTCCTGCTGAGCGCGTCCCATCCGCGGCACCCCATGGCTTTTCTGGCGAGGAACTGGCACTCGTGGGCGAAAGGGGGTGTGGGAGAGAAGAAGGGGCTGAACCAGGAGGGAGCTGCTCCTGGGCTGGCTCGGCCTGGGGCCGGGGCGCCGCTGTGGGTGGCCGCAAGCGCGGGCGCCTCGTCCCGTGTATCCCGCTGCGGGGCTGTTCTCCACCACGCTGTCTGCACCCTGTCCAGTGTAACGTCCCGGTTCCGTTCGCATTAAACCACTGTGAAGCCATGCTGTGCCTCGGCCTGCGTCTGTTGGGAAAGGACTCGCGGGGGGCGGCATGGGAAGGGGGCGGGAGGAGCCCCTGGAAGGGGTGCCGGGGGTGAGGTGCTGTCCCAGGCAGGAGGGAGCTGCTTCCCGGGGTGCTTCGGGTGCCCGCGCAGCCCCGGCTGATCCCGGGCAGGGCGGGAGGGGGCAGTGTGTGCCTGGGCTCTGGCATCCAGCAGCTCCGGCATCCAGCAGCTCCAGCATCCAGCGGCTCCAGCATCCACCGCGGGGAGAGGCTGGGGAAGGCCCCGTGCATGGGCTGGGAGGGCAGCGCTGGTGGTGGCCGTGCCTGTGTCACAGCCCGGGCCTGCGGGATGCGCCTGGAGCTCCGGCTCCGCGCGGGAAGCCCTTTGCTGCCAGCTCAGGCCCTCCCGCGAGCCTGCGGCAGCTCGAGCAGCATGGGAGGACCCCGGGACACGCTCCTGCCTCCAGGCCCGCCGCCCACGGAGCCTGGTGCAGCCCCGAGCGCTTTCTCGCCGCTGGCGTCTCCAGCTCCGTGAGCTGCCTGTTGCTCATGGAGTTTCTCTCGCGAGCAGCAAGATGCTGCCCAGCGCTCGCCCGGGCTGAGCGGGACGGAGACGGGGCTGAGCTCTGACTGAGAGCCCCCCATTGCTCTGAGCCCCAGAGCGGGTTCCCCAGGGCAGGTTAGGTCCTCTCGACACGGAAGCTGCGTGTGCAGAAGGCACTGCGACCCCCTCTCCCTCCTCATCCCTTCCTGGGGGTGCCCCTGCCTGTGTCCCCCTTCCCGTTGGCCTCGGATGCTGCCCTGGGCTGCCTCTAGGCAAGGCCAGGGTGACTTGGAACGGAACCGTTTCTGTGAAGGTGTTTTCTGACTGGAAAGGGGTGGCTGTGGGCGGCAGCAACGGGAGGGGGGCCCGGAGCTGCTCTGCGTGCCCAGCCCGGAGCCGGGCTCGGAACCGGGGGCGGGGTGTCGGAGGCGGCGCGGGCCGAGCTGCGGGGCCGGTTCCGGCGGCCGGGCCCGGGGCGGCGCGAGGCGCGGTGCGGGCGGGGCCGCGCATCCCTCCTGCCCCCCGCGGCCGCGCGAGCGGAGCGCAGCGCAGGGCAGCACCAGGACACGCGGCACCGCAGCGGAGCGGAGCGGAGCGCCCGACCCGCGCCGAGCCGAACGGAACCGAACCGAACCGCCGGTAAGTGGCGGGGCCGCCGCTGCCGGGTGGCGCAACCGGTTCGGCGCTTGCATCAGCCGCACGTGGCCGGCCGGGGCTCCGCGCGGCTCCCGCGCAGCCGTCGGGGCGGCGGGGCCGGTGCCCCGGGAGGGCGCGTGGCCCCCGGCCGCGCCCGCTGGCGGAAGCCCCGGCGGACTCGGCCCTTCCGCGTCGCGCCCGGCGTGCGCGGGGCCGCGGCGACACCGCGGGGGCAGCGGCTGCGGGGGAGCCCCTGGCCCTGCCCAGCCGCGCGTCCCGCTCCCGGGCTCCGGGACCTCGCTTGGGGACCAGAGCGGCGCCCGGGGCTCGGCCCAGCGGGGACACCGGGACCACTTGTTGTTTCCCTAAAACCTGGCGAAATCCTGGCCCGAGCTGGGGGAATTCGTAGCGCTATCACTGCCAAAGGGAGCGGGCCCGTTCGGATGGAGACGGAGACCTCGGATACGAGACATGTTAGTGGATACAGGACCTGGTCAAGCCGGTGGCTACCAAAGCAGCCCCCGTGTCCCCCCGCTCCGGTGTGGGCTGCTGCGGGTGTTTTCACGCTGACGCGCAGAGCGCGACAGGTTGTCAGTGCTGCCACAGGCACCTGCCTCAGACACGTTGCCTTTCCCAGGCGGAATGGGGGAACGGCCGTTGGGAAGAGCGTGCCGGCTGCTGCTGAGCAGCTCCATGGCGATGCGGCTGCAATGCCGGGAGCGGAGGTCTCACCGCGTCCTGGTGACTCAGCCCGTGCCGGATCCTCGCCTCGGCTGCGGGATGCGCCGGCGCTCGCGGGGCTCACCAGGGAGCAGGGACGTGCTCGGAGGCCATGGGAAAGTGCCGGAACGTGTCCAAGGGGCTGGACCACGCGGCTCGCTTGTGCAACCAGCCCCTTTCCGCGACGCCGTCGCTGTGTCCGTCCCTTCCTCATGGTCGTGGCACTGACGTGGCGGCTGCCCGTGGTAGGACCTGGGCGGGCTGGGCACCGTGCAGCCCCCAGGTGGGATGGAGCCGTCCAACAGCTCTGCCCTGCCCGGTGTCCTTGGCCTGGTGCTAGCGGCGCAGCTGTGAGCAGCTCCTCCGGGCTGGCTCTAGGGTCCCCACTCACGTCCCTGCCCCTGGGTGCTGCCGCGTGAGGTCCGCACAGGGTGCCAAGTTTCATGCCCTTACGGTCCCTTCTCCTCTAGGGCTTTGAGCAGTTGAGTGTCACCCGCACGAGGACACGATGTTTGGGGGAAGGATGAGCAGCGTCGGGAGGAAGCTGATCCGTCGGCGGGTGGTGGATCTGAGCTCGGAGGAGACGCGTTTCGCCCGCTGCCTCTCCACGCTGGACCTCATCGCGCTGGGCGTGGGCAGCACGCTGGGCGCCGGCGTCTACGTGCTGGCCGGCGAGGTGGCCAAGGACATGGCTGGCCCCTCCATCGTGCTGTGCTTCCTGGTGGCCGCGCTCTCCTCCGTGCTGGCCGGGCTCTGCTACGCCGAGTTCGGGGCGCGTGTCCCCAAGACGGGCTCTGCGTACCTCTACAGCTATGTCACCGTGGGCGAGATCTGGGCCTTCACCACCGGCTGGAACCTCATCCTCTCCTACGTGATCGGTATGCGGCACCGAGGCAGCTGCCGGGGCGGCCCAGGCACAGCAGGGCAGGGTGCGGGGTGGCACGTGCAGATACCCGGGGATGGGAGACAGCGCTGGGTGCTGCAAGGGCTCATCGGGTGCTCTCGGGACCGTTGGGTCAGTGCCAGGGTGGCCACGGGGACCGGCTCTGGCCGGGGCTCTGGGCTGACGTGCTCTGTGCCAGGCACGGCCAGCGTGGCCCGTTCCTGGAGCTCATCCTTTGACAACATCATCGGCAACCACATCTCCACCTTCTTCACGAACAAGACCGCGCTGCACGTGCCGGGGGTGCTGGCCGAGCGCCCCGACTTCTTCGCCGTCATCCTCATCGGGCTGCTCACGGGTGAGCGTGCGGGAGCGGCGCTGCGGGGCCGGGGCCCGCCCGGTGCCGCCCTGCTCACGGCCCCGGCCCCGCAGCGCTGCTGGCCTTCGGCGTCAGCGAGTCTGCCCTGGTGAACAAGATCTTCACGGCGGTCAACCTCATGGTGCTGGGCTTCGTCATCATCGCCGGCTTCGTGAAGGGTGACGTCAAGAACTGGCAGCTCACAGCGGGCGACTACGCCAACGCCTCGCACCGGGGCGCCTCGGAGGACGCCAGGTGAGCAGCGCAGCCGGGCCGGGCCCCTTCTCCTCGGGATGCCCCGCGGGGGTGACCACGGCCTCTCCTTTCCAGGAAAGGGGCCTTCGGCTCGGGCGGCTTCGTCCCCTTTGGCCTGGAGGGGATCCTGACGGGTGCTGCCACCTGCTTCTACGCCTTCGTGGGCTTCGACTGCATCGCCACGACGGGTAGGGGCGCGGGCGCCGTGCGGGCGGCGGGGCTGGCGCTCGGCCCTCACCTCGCTCTGCTCCGCTCGGGAATGCGGGAATGCGCCGCCCGATTGCTGCGCCGCCGCGGGCGATGTTTTCCCAAGGAGCCGTGCTCAGGCAGAGCCGCCTTTCCGCAGCGCAGGAGCCTCTTGGTTTCCTCCCGGCCCTGCGGGAATCCGTTCGGCAGGATTCCATGTCTGTGTCCGTGCCTGCCGGCGGCCTGGCCCAGCTCGCTCCGTGCCGTGCCGAGCGTGCGGGGAACACGGGCGTCCCGGGGGATCGGGCACCGACGGCGCCGTGGTCGCTTTGCAGGGGAGGAGGCCAGGAACCCGCAGCGCTCTATCCCCGTCGGCATCATCGTGTCCCTCCTCATCTGCTTCGTGGCCTACTTCGGCGTCTCGGCCGCGCTCACCCTCATGGTGCCCTATTTCCTCCTCAACAAGGGCAGCCCGCTGCCCGAGGCCTTCAAGGAGGTGGGCTGGGAGCCGGCGCGCTACGCCGTGGCCGTGGGCTCGCTCTGCGCGCTCTCCACCAGGTAGGCGGGACGAGGCCGTGCGGCGGGGCCGGCGCTGCCACCGCGGCGCCCCACGAGCCCCCCGCTCCCCACCGCAGCTTGCTGGGCTCCATGTTCCCCATGCCCCGCGTCATCTACGCCATGGCGGAGGACGGGCTGCTCTTCAGGTTCCTCGCCAGCATCAACGGCCGCACCAAGACGCCGCTGTCGGCCACCATTGCCTCGGGCGTCCTCGCCGGTAAGGCTCCCGTCGCTGCCCACGGGGCTCCCGGTCTCTGCGAGCGGCTGGGGCAGCCGTGCTGAGGCCGTGCGTGTTCCTTGCAGCCATCATGGCCTTCCTGCTCAACCTGAAGGACCTGGTGGACCTCATGTCCATCGGCACGCTGCTCGCCTACTCGCTGGTGGCCGTGTGCGTGCTCATCCTGCGGTGAGTGGCGGCGGCACTGGGGGCTCCGCCGCACGCCGTGGGCGCCGCGCTCAGCACCCCCGTTCCGCTCTGCTCAGGTACCAGCCCGGGCAGCTGAGCTCGCCGAAGGCCGTGGAGATGCTGGAGCTGAACGGCAACGAGGAGGAGAGGGCAGTCATGAACCCGGGTGCCCCAGCTGCGGGCAGCAAGCAGGGCGAGAAGCTGTCCCTGGGGATGCTCTTCCGCGCGCCCTCGGACACCCCCACGGCGCTCTCGGGCCGCATCGTCTACGCGTGCGTCTCGGCCATCGGTGAGTGTGCCGGGGCAGAGCCTCCCTGCGCCGTCCTGCCGCGCGCCCCGGCTTGCTGCCCCCCTCCTGCACCGGGCCTGGGGCGTTTCCGTGGGTCCATGTGGGGCCGGGGGGACTGCGGGATGCTCGGATGCCAAGGGGCTGCAGGCGGGCGGCCGGGGGACAAGGGCAGCGGGAGCGTGAGGGGGCTGAATCCAGCGCATGCCCTGAGAGGCTCCTGTCCTGCAGCCGTGCTGCTCACCGCCATCTGCGTGCTGGTGACGCTCAAGGTGGGCGCGCTGAAGGCCGCCAGCGCGGGCTGGATCGCGGCCCTCGCGCTGCTGCTCGTCGCGCTCTTCGTCCCCACCGTCATCATCTGGAGGCAGCCGCAGAGCGACGCGCGGCTGAACTTCAAAGTGAGTGCGGCCCTCGGGCGCCGGCGGCTCCCTCCCGCGGGCGCATCCCGCGCGTCCCGCGGCTGACGCGGCACCTCTGGCCCCTCGCAGGTCCCTTTCCTCCCGCTCCTGCCGCTCTTCAGCATCTTCGTTAATGTGCTGCTCATGGTGCAGCTCAGCGCCGGCACCTGGGTGCGCTTTGCCGTCTGGATGGCTGTGGGTAGGTGCCCCGCGCGGCTCCAGCTCTCTGTGGGGCTCCCATGGGGCTGTCTTTGGCTCGCTGCCAGCCGCCGCATTGTGCCAACTGTCTCGCAGGTTTCATGATTTACTTCGGCTATGGGATCCGGAACAGCGTGGAGGGGAAGAGCGCGAGGGAGCCCCGCGAGGCGGGAGAGAAGCCCCCGCACCGCCCCAGCTCGGACCCGAGCCCCGGCGCCGCCGCCGTCTGAGCTGGCCCTGCTGGACCCTGTGCCCCCCTGCCCGTATTTCTGCTCCGCGACGCGCGCGGGGAGCGAGTCCCGGAGACAGGAGGCCTCACGGCGGAGCCCGCGCGGGTCCCCACGGGGCCGGGTGCCCCAGGGCTGCTCCCCACTGGGGACGGTGGCCCTGGCTTGTCTCACTGCTGCACGACCCGCTGTCCAAGCCGCTGCTTTGCCCGCCCGTGGGACGCCCCGGGGATAGCGCAGCTCTATTTATTCTGTGTGTCCGTGGTCACCTCCGCGTGTCCCCAAGCGCTGGGTCCTGCTCTGCACCCCGCCATGCACCCTGTGCCACTCCAGCCCCATGCTCGGCGCCAGCACCCAGCTCCGCTGCCTGTGCAAGCCTCGGCCGCATCGCTGCCTCCGTGTGCAAGCTTGTGCGCCTCCGCATAATTGGTGTTTTAATGTCGACTTTTATACCTATTAAACTAAATGTGTGGGGTTTTTTCAACGCTCGGCTCCGGGGCTCCTGCCGCGGCTTGTTTCCCTCCTCCGCTCCCGGGGCTGGCGGCCACGGAGCTGGCGCAGGGAGAGGCGCAGCCAGGGCGGGCGCGCTGGGACGGGGCCTTGCCGGTGCTGGGGAGCTGCTGATGCTGCCCAGGGATCCCAGTCCTGTCCCCCAGTGCCCCCCCCACCGCTGTGAAGTCCTTGGTGATACCTCTCGGGGGGCCTCAACGGAGGAAGCGGGGCCAGGAGCCGGGCCGCATCCACGCCAGGAGATGATTTCCCGGATTCTGCTCTGGTCTAAATCAGGCCTGACAGCGGATTTTGCAAAATAAACTAATTTGGGGCAGATGGATCCTGGCAGCCTTTGGCATCTCTCCGTGCTTGCTGGCAGCCGCCATGGGTCACGGCACGGTCAGCAGCACGGCCAGCCGCTCCGCACGCCGCTGGGGACGGGCGCGAGCCCTGTCCCCACCGCAGCGCTTGTCCTGTGGCCCCAGGTGCTGCCACGGCCACCCCACACGCGTGCCCATGGGTGCCCGCCCGTGCATGCCCGTGCCCTCGGGTGCACTCGCGTGCGTGCACGGCTGCTGCCACCCGCGCACGGCACCAACACTCCTGCAGCAGCCCCGGGGCAGCCTCGCTGCCTTTCATGGGCCCCTATTAACTTATTTTTTCTTTCGCATACCTCAGCACATCAGACCGGGGGTGAATAATGAGGCGCCGGAGCCCGAGCATGTCGTAGGCGCGAGGGAGAAGCTGCTGCCGCCCCCACGGGTTTAACTGCTGCCATGCCGGGCTGCGGGTGGCCCGGCAGGATGGCCCCGGCGGCCCCTGGGGCTCTGTCCTGCAGCGGGACGTGGGGACAGCGCGGGTGCTGGGCAAAGCAGCCTTGGGTCTTGGGCGTTGGGGACCTCAAGCGTGGGCAAGGGGCCCAAAGGGTAAATCGGGCACCCAAGTGGCTGCTGCTGCTCCCTGTGTCCGCCACTGTCCCCGATGCATGGGTCGCGCTGGGCAGCCTCACCTGCAGCACTCGGCTCCGGGCAGGTCCTGGCACCACTACCTCATGTGGCAGCGGCTCAAGTGTAAGGCTCCGCGATGAGGTGATGGACAAGCTGAATGTCCCTTGGCTTGGCCTTGGTGGGCCCCACAGGACTCGCTGCCGCAGGTCACCATGCTCCTGCTTCCCTTCCTGCACAACCCTGTAGCCGCCGACCCTGTTCCCACTCTTGTTCCCAGTCCATGCTGTGGCTCTGCCCAGCCCGGGGCTGGCGACGTGCTGTGATGAAGCTTGTGCCCAAGTGGAGGCCACCTCGGTCCCCAGGGCTTCCAGGAGAGTCCCTCTTACAGGACAGTGTGTGATGGAGCTAAGTGGGAGAGCGGCCTGGAGAGGAGGTGATGGAGGCAGCGGATTTACGGCACCGATGGGCAGCTCCCCATCAGTGGGAACCAGCTCCTGATGGCCCATCCCGCTACAGCAGCGAAGGTGTCGGGGCAGTGCGGCCTTCCTGCTGTGGTCACCATGGCCAAGACTACGGGGAAGGAGGACCAGAACATCCAGTGCAGAGTGCTGGGAACGGAGCAATGCCCATGCCCCGGGTGCAGCGCACAGGTGCCCAGGGCTGGATCGGGACCCCAGTGCGGTCAGCAGGGACCGGAGCGTCACATGTGAAGCTAATGGTGGCTCCAGTGGAGAAGATGGTTGGGAAGAGGATTCATTTCTCGGAGTGTGACAGCGACCAGTCAGGAGAGCTACTGTAGCGCATGGGGGTCTGCACCATGTCCCAGCAAACTTCCCCACTGCTGAACTTTATTCTGTCCTCCAGTACGAGGAACACGGTCTGCAGATCCAAAGGGATAAAAGCAGAAATGCTCCCCGAAGTCCTGATCCCTTGGGAAGCCTGGAGGCTCTAAGCACCCTTGGTGGTGCTGGAGTGAGCTCAGCATCATGGTCGCTTCCGAGAGGAGCTCGGCTCTCAGCCGGGCAGAGGGGCCTCTGCTCGCAGCGAGGGAGCGAGGAGGCCGCCGCGCGTCGCTCTCGGCTCTCAGCTGCTCTCCGGCTCTGCTGGCCGCGCTGCCGGCTCGGCGCTGCCGCTGCTCCACAAGGACAAGGGGGCTTCTCCGCTCCGAGGTCCTTCGTGCGCTGATGGAAGGTGCCTGGAAGGCAAGTGCTGCGGGCGCAGCTTGTGACACAGCCAGGGCTGCTGGCGGGCACAGCACAGGGAGCTGCCACACGGGTACCCAGCACTGGTCCATGGTCCGGTCCTGGAAAAAGCTTGTAAACTTTCTCACCCATGTTTGGTCCCATTCCGGATTGAATCCTGGAGGGGGGAGGTACTTCAGCAGTTGTAGTATTTGAGATAGATCCTTTTATGTACATCTTTGAATACAAGGTAACACAAATAAATCTTTTTGCAAAGGTCGGGTGTGAAAGGGAACGGCGCAGAGCTCGCCAGCCCTGCTGCGGGACTTGCTGAAGTCTCTTTCTGCAGCCTGAATAGAGCAGGACAGGGAGACCTCTGCGGGAAACTGAAACCTTAATCTGCAGAGACAGCAACAGACTGATGCCATCCCCAGTAATAAGACAGTCCAGGCACCCATTCGAGTGAACAGGCTTCCGCACTTTCTGGTCTGCACGTAGGACAGCGCTGCCCAGCAGGCCGTGTCAGCCTCTCCCAGGAGCAAGGGAAGGTCTGCCGTATACATCCCTGCTCAGGGGACTCTAACCCAACAGCCTAACAGCAGATATTCCTCCACGTCTTCCTCACGCTTTCCCTTTCCCTTGCTATGTTTGGCCAGGAAATTCTTGATCTGTAATTCACGTCATTCACCAAGCAGCTCTCCCAGATGCTGGACAGACGACTGCTGCTGTTTCCCCCTCCTAAGTCAACATCCTGCTCCTCGCTGCATCATCCTAGGCACAGGCTGTATCACACGCTTGTCGAGCCGTGTCATTTCTTAGAGCTGCTGATGGTTTAACAGGCATTTCCCTCAAAACCGGTGACAGTCAGACACAACCTGACTTGCATAAACAAGCAGGTAGGAGACATTTAAAAAAAAAAGTGTAAAGCCTCACTCCTTACCCCAGTTGTCAGTGCAAACCATGCCTGGATAACTTGAGTGTGGCAGTAATTTAAAGTGTATGTCTGGCCTACATAGGCTGTGTATAGGACAGACTCCACCATGTTTCATAAAACAGCTCAAGAGAAATTGTGACTAAAGGTTATTGGGCCAGTTACTGTTATTTGCATAATGGCAATCCAATTTGCAGTCAGTTTAACAGCCCGACCCAAGAGGTGCTTGGGGCTGATCAGAAAGGTTCTGTTCCTCTCTGGTCTCTTGTTCAGACCCCAGGCACAAGCTGGAGTGTCAGCCGAGTCCTTTCCATCTCTCACAAAAGTAGAAGCCCCTTTAAAAAAGAAGCACACTCTGGTTCCTTCATCTCTTAAGCGCACCCTGGCCCTCTGCATTGCTTTCTTGGATTCTGGAACTAACTACATAGAGGATTTAGAAAGATTTCCTGGTGTGAAACTTAAGAAGTTGCCTTATTTCAGGCAGCTATGTGTACTTCTCATATGGAATTTCCCTCTCATTTTAGCCAGAAGCTGTTGCTGAACGTAATGGGAGAAGTGAAAGCCAGCACCAGGAGGGAGGCCAAGGGAAAGACAGCAAGACTTGTTTGTGTTCCCTTTTGGTGTTTCTCTGTTCACAACTTTAAAACACCCCAGGGCATGCTCCCCAGCTCGTCACACAGCTAAGGCTTTGATGCATGAACGGCAGCAGGTACAGGACTCACTGTTTATTTAAAAAATTGAAATAAAATTTAACAAAATCACGCCGACAGTGAGGATCTGACAAGCCAGGCAGCACTGGGGTCATCACAAACAGAAAGGCTCTGCAGGCCTGACCAATCCACAGGCTAGACGTGCAGACCAGCACCTCCACGTGGACAGTAAGACCGTGTTACACTTCTCCCTTCTGAACAGCAGTACTGTTTTTTAAACAGATGGAGACTGTAAATCGGAGATCTGAAACCCTGGTGCATCTCTACAAGGTGTCCAGGCACATGGAGGGCTCCAATGCGAGTCAACTCCCGAGCTGTTCCATTTGTGAGCGACCACGGCTGCAGCAACAGCCTGGAGGAAGCCACAAGCTCAGCGGCAACGCACAGAGCACGTCGTGGCGCACGGTCGGTGTGACAGGCTGCATCTCTTCTCCCCCAGAATCCTGCAGAGCTGTCCATTTTCTCCCTTGTTGCTCTGTATCAGCACAGAACATCCTCTCTAGCCCAGAAGGAAGGGGGAATGAACACATGTATATCCACAGTCTAAGGACAGTCACCTTTTGCTGGAACTTGTATCTCACTCCCTACCCCAATCCAAATTGTAAGTGCGGGGCTAGCTCTGGAAGGGCTGAGCCTCTATGAGCTAGGACCCACAAGGCAATTAATAGATTGCAGGCTGATGATTTGCCTTCTGCATCTGAATGATCTTGCCAAAGCCGCCTCTTCCCATATCGTAGTCTGTCCGGTATTCATCTCGCACCTGGGGCACAGCAGTGACACACGTTAGGAGCCAGCAGTGACACACGTTTGTACCCTGTACTGTCTCCAGAGGGGTTTCAGTATCAGCATCCCTTCCCTCATGTATTGGTGGGGAACAGGAAACAAGCACTTGGCCTCGTTTGTAAATCTATTTAAAGGATCCACCAAAAAAAATTGCTGGTGGTAGTGAGAACAACAAATGAGACTGTAATAGATGGCTAAGGTCTTTTTAAGTAAAAAATAAAGAAAACCCCAATACACTCTAACCCAATTTTGCATTCAGCTTTCTCAATCTAGAGATACATTTACCCTCTGCCCAGGAATCTTACCTTCTCCCCAGAACATGCTGCTGGATTTTGGGGTTGGCACAGGAGCTACGCTGCTGCCTCCTCCTACCCACCCCCTGCAAACCCTGCATCGTTTTAAGAGCACCAGCTCAGGAACGAGGCTCATTCTGCCTGCACAGCCTGAAAGACTGGAGTGCTAGCCAGAAACTGCCTGAAGCTCTACTCTTGGCTCTAAACATCAGTGTAGCTCAGCTACCAAAACAACCTGGTAGCAGCTAAAATTCCTAATTGGGTCTTTATAGCCTGCACTTTACCTTGAATAAGGCAAAACTGGCAAAGCAGCAGCCACTTTTAAGGAAACCAGATTCAAGGTCTCAACTAGTGATGTCTTTACCTGTCCTCCAGTCTTCCCTCTCCCGTACTGTCGCCCTTCCTTAAATCCTGCGTCCCAGTCGGTTCGAATGATGCGGTCATCTAGCCGAGTGCCGTTGATAAATCGCATGGCGTGTTCAGCATCTGCTCTGGTGTAGTATCTGAGGCAGAGTGTAAGGAAAGCTGAACTTGCTGTTTTATTGGCTAAAAAAATAGAGAGAACCACTGTATTTGACAGAGAAATCCTGCCTTGCAGCCTAAACACTGCACTTTTCTATGGGATCAAAAACTGCATTTATATATAAACACAAGTTGAAAACGTCTCCAAATTCTTCCTAAAATGCTGCACTTTAATGTTAGTACCTGCACAGACAAGAAGTAGCTTTGGATCACTTATTTCAGCAGCAGATGAAACAGAAGTGCTAGAGCTTTGCTACAGGCAAGAAATCTGTAGTATCTCTCCTTAGATTATGCGAAACTGGACTGAATTTGAACAAGATCAGCAGGCCTCACAGGAGAGCTTTGCAAAGGCAGCTCACGGTACAACTTGTACAAGCGTGTACCGAGTGCTTGGGAACAGCGCCATGGATTATTCCGCTAGTTTGTTCAGGTGTGAAGTTAAGGCAAGGAAAGCACCTTGGCTCTTACTCTGGCCACACAAGAGGTCACGCTGGTGATTTCTTCCAGATAAACTACTGTGTTAAAGAAACTGATGAATTAAAGGTGGCAGAGCACCTCCAGAGGTGACAGCACTTTTCACTCACAGTGTTGTAGTAAGATCTGTCTCTGAAAGAGGATGGAAGGGGAAAGAATAAAACAGAGAGTATGGAAGAAATGTGCCTGACAGGAGGAATCAGAGTTTTGATCCATTTCAAGAGAGGGGCCGCTGCTGGTGCTCCTGGCAGCAGCTGGGAACCGGGAAGGATACTCGACGAAGCAGAAGCCGCAGGGAGTTTTCTTGATCTTGTCCAGCCCCATGACGATCCTCTTGACGTCGCCGCACTTGGAGAAGAGCTCCTGGATCTGCTCCTCGGTGGTGTAGAAGGACAGGTTGCCCACGTAGAGCGTGGAGGAAATTTTCAGCGACTTCTCCTGCAGCTGCCTGCTACCCTGGGGGCAGAGCGCGGCCCGGAGCGAGATGAGCGCAGCCCGTACCCACCCTCCGGCCCCGGGGGGCACCGCGACCCCATCCCGGCGCCTCCCCCAACTCCGTCACCTCAGGCCCCGCGCCCCTCCCCCGCCATCACCTCAGGGGCCACCGCCCCCGCGCGCGCGCGCGCTCCGATGCCGCACCCGGAAGTGCTGGTCGCGGTACTGGCTGATCTCGCAGTAGGAGTCGCTGTTGAGGCCGCTCAGCGTGGTGTGCAGCAGCCCCGACATGTCGTTGCCGCCGCCCGGCAGGGCCCTGCTCCGGTGATCCTTCCAGAACCGGCGCGGCGCCCAACGGACGCGGCGGGCAGGCGGGCGGTCGGGTAGGCCGCGCGCCGCCTCATTGGCCAAGCCGCCTGCCACTCGCGGCGGGGAGGAGGGGCGTCCGCGGCGGGCAGCCAATCATTAGGGCCCTGGGCCCCGCGCGGCGGCAACAGCGGCGACGGCGGCAGTGGCGGAGCGGGGGCAGCGCGCAGGCGCGGTGGCGGCGGCTGCGCGGGGTGGGGAGCAGCGCGCAGGCGTAGTGGCGGCTGCGCGGGCGGGAAGGAGGCGGCAGCGCGCAGGCGCAGTGGCGGCGCCCGTCGCGGGTGATGATGGTGGGCGCCGTGGCAGGTAGCGCCAGCCCTCGACCGCTCGTCCCGGTGCTGCCGCTGGTCGCCGCCGCCGCCCCACGGCCGCCTCTCCGCCTGTTTTGCAGGGCTGGTCTGTGAGCTGCTGAGCGAGGAGGCGCCGTCGCGCATCGCCGCCCTCACCGAGGAGCTCTACCGGGCGGCGGGCAGTGTGGCGGCGGCGGAGGGCAACGCGGCTGAGGTAGCGCCGCCTCAGCGGGCGGCCGCGCCCTCGCGCCGCCGTTACGGCGCCCAGCGGGGCGGAAAGTCCCCAGCTCAATGACTGGCGTCACGGCGGAGCGGCCGGGGATGTCCCCGGCGGGGAGTGTGCGGGAAGCGGCCGCCCCCGGCTCCGCGTCCTCACGGCGCCTCGGCGTCACCTCATAAGAACCCGCCCTCCCTTCCGTGGGGGCGTGAAAACATCATCGAGGGGCAAAACTGAGTCCTGCCCAACCAGCGTGTGGCTTGGGCGCTGTTCACAGGGACCTGAGCAGGAAAAAACGTGCCTGGTGAACCCAGTAGCAAACGTTTTGAATGAGTTTATTCTCACACATTTTAACAGTGATTTGATTCGTTTTTAGAATGTTTTTATTTTTTTTTCTCCGTATGGTCTTTTATACAGGAGTACTTGTGAATAAATTAGTAAATTTGTGCTTTAAGAGAAACCTCTACTTTGTCCGAAGGAATTGTGATGAGAAATGCATGAATCTGGACCAAAACCAATAACAACAGTTTTTGCCCAACCTTTTCCTTCAAAATTTTGTAGTGTTTATCCTGTAAGGTGAAGGATGGTTTTGACAAATCTGTGACAAGGAGTGAGGTAGGCTGGCAAGTGTCAAAGCGGAAAATATTTTCATGTTTTCCATAAGGAAATATGTTTGCATAAAACCAGTATCCTTGAGTTCTTCCTGTTAGACTAAATTATTTCTACAGAAAGGAGAAATCATTTTGTAATTTGCTCTCTTCTTTAAAAGGGGTTGTAGAATTTTACTACATGATTCTTCTGCAAAGCCCAAAGTTCCATATTAAGCAAGGTCATTTTTTTAGAGAAGTATTTGATTTTGATTTTATGATTTAAAGTGATGGAAAATACTGATTTAGGTTGCTCAGGGAGCTTATTGCCTTCATGCAAGAATCCGTCTTTATAACCTTTCTATGTAGGTACTTAACAGGAGCTAAACTACTTAATTTTCTTTTTGATATGCCAAGGAGGTGCTATAAATGTTTGCAAACCTGCTGCAGTTGTTAGAATTATTTTTTGATCCCCTTTAATTTTCAACATGTGCTAAAAGTGTAAATACTCTGTTCTTAAAGCTGCCAGGGAATCAGCCACGTCTTGCACAGTGGGGTACTATAGCGCAATTTTTGTATGTGTGGCTGTGAGAAAACTTTATGTACAGGGTAAATTAGATCATATTTTGATAAGATGGGAGAAGGACTTGATGGAAACCTATGTTAGGACATTTGAGTAATGTGTTGAGTAAACAGAAATCTTTCAGGAATGTATCTTAGCGATACCAAATGAAGGACTCGGGTTGCTTCTGAAGTCCATCACTTACTTACAGAATTCCTTGTGCACAATTTCACATTAGAGCTGGAGGCACTGATGGATGATGTGACATGTACGTGGGTACTACTATCTGTCTTATGATTAATAGTTCTTTTTTTTTTTGTCCCAGATCGTGTCTGCCTTTTGTTTACAATCATTTTTCTTGCCTTAGTTCATCTCAGAAATGCTCTCAAATATTTAAGTGTGAAATAGTCTTTTCTAAGATTGAAAAGTGTATCTTCTCCCATATACTTATGAAAAGAACATGTGATTCCTGCCAATCACTTCTGAGTTTTCTGAAATGCCTGATCCGTTGAGTTTTAGAGCAAGAAAACCTCTGTGGCCTATTCAGCAAGCCTGTTTTTAGGTTAATGTCCCGGATCTCTGTGGAGACAGTCAGATCATGTAATAGTTTCACAGAAATCTTGCAGCTTTGAATCCACTGTTACACAAGGAAGCTACACAAACATGTGCACAGGCCATTAACGTGAAATACATTAAAGTTGATTCTTTTCCCATTCATTCATTTCAGTGTGATCCAAATGGAGGTGAAATTAAATCTAATGGAATTCTCCCTGTCAGGTCGAGGAGAGCGCAATAAACCTGTGGAACTGGGCAGTCACCAAGCATTCAGGTTCTGTCATCAGTGATGAGCAAAGGGCTAAGTGTATGTATATGTTCCGTATCTCCCTAAAGGTTTTTGTGTCCTGAGGTGGGAAAAGGGAAAACTCTGCAGACAGATACTGTAGATGGGTTTGGATTCATTCAGGTAAGATACAGATAGGCAAACTGTATGGATAGACTTACATAAACAGCTCAGGAAGCATCATCCTGGTGTAATCATGATTTTGTGACACAGAAGCAGAATAGGAATGCTTATCACTCCCCGTTTTTTGTGCCAAAGCATCAATAAAAACATGACCAAAGGAAGCTGTAATTTGCTTTGCAGTGCCTTTTTTTAATCTGAAACTTTATGGAAATTATGTTGATGTAGATTTTAGACTGTAAGTCACTTAATTGATATAAAGTGAGACAATTACATTAAAGAAGCAATCTCATCAATAATTGCATACAGGAAACTTTAAATTTCTTTTCCTAGAACCAGGAGAGAGCTTGAGGGAAAGGAAATGAGCTTTTCGTCTTTTTCCTCATCCTATTCTTTAGGTAGTTCTGCAGGATTGTAATATTTGGCCTACATTTTTGTCTTGAGGGATAGCTGTCAAAATTATATATAATTTGCAGGGAAAAAAATGATGTCAGGTAAAAGGAAAAGGATACGTTTACACAAAATAAGTAATAATAGTTGAATAGTCTAATGTTCTCAGATCTTATATCACAGCTGAAGGGCCAGGGAGAGGCTATTTTAAATATATTAAACGATGTCTTTTCTATCATTTATGTGTAATGAAGGTCTGAAAATATTTCTGTCTTTTACTTTGAAAATGTAAAGATTATTAATCTTGATTTCTCTATTTTGCTGAAGGCTGTTTTGAGGCTCTCAAGACATGTTACTGTTAGTTCCTGCAATGCAATTAAATTTTTGAATACAGTCTTCCACTTTCTCTCCATAGTTTATTAGACATTTTGATTTTTTTTTTCCCCCTCTCCTTCAATGCTTAAGAGTGTAAGCAACTTGGATAAAACTCACTAACTGCTTTGACCCTTGAAGCTTTCAATATTTTTATCTTTTGTGATTTCTAAGCAGCAGACAAAGTATAGAGTAATGGGAGCTTACAAATGTCTGCACTGTTCTCCTGCAGTGAGATTTGTTGCATGTAGACTGGTGTGCCTATGTGAAGGCAGTGATCCTCCAGAGGGAACTATTCGAAGACAAATTTTGGTAAGAGCAATGATGGCAGTTGAGCAAGGGAAATACAGAGGGTTAAAATTATTTAGGAAGATGAGGGAATTAGGTCTATCATTTAAAGGGATAGCCATGCTGAAGGTGGACCCATACTATCAAAGGGGGTACTTTGCTGAGCTAGTGCAATTATGAATTTGCCAATAATGCATTGTAATGTGGTGTAATAAAATAGTACAAGAGCATCATGTTCATCTGTTTCAGTATTGCAAATTGCAAATCCTACATGCTGCATCTGAATGTGCAGGCCTTCATTCAAATGATAAGGGTGTGTGGCACAAGCTGGAGAACTGAAATACCCCTCTCCTACATTAGATTTGTGCCTCAACAACATGAGATCTGACACTGTTCTTTTTTGAAAGTCACTACTTTTTCACAAAGCACATACATTTTCTCTTTCAGATGTCTATGAAAACTGGGAAAGGATGGATAGATATAGGAAAAGCTGAACTTGCGGATGGATTTCTAGAGATTGCCATGGGGGTAAGTTGTTTTCTGGTTTTACTTTCTTAAAAGCATACCTATTTGTAAGTTCCAAAAGTGATGCTTAGTCTTTATTTTCCAGAGTATAGAAAAATTGTATGCAAAGTTGCTTAAGAGTAGTAATGATGAGGCAGATGTTCATGTGCACAAAGCTGATGTGGAGAAGGATCTCTTCAAAGTGCTCTCTTACCAGGCTGAATCGGTAAGTATTTTTCTCAACTTCTTTTTAAGTCACTAGGAGCGTAGGGGGGAACTCTGACCCAATTATTAGGCTTATGAATGCTTGGCATTGAAGACTTGCTGAAGCATATATTTCCTTAGAGATCTTAGATGTAAGATCTGAAATCTGATGTTTGCATTCTGTGGGGCAGTAATTTAACTTTTAATTTGCCTAATTTTTTGCAGTCATTTCTGTTACGTTGTTCCTATCTTCTAGTTCAGATTTGTTGCCCTGTGATTTGACAAGTATAGGTGTTTATAGAACAAACAGCTGCCTTTCTGAATCATAAATGTGTCAGTTCCAAAGGTGGTCTGTGCTTGACTGAAGAAGGAGCGATAGATAAGAGAGATTTGGAGCATGGGTCCCCGTATATGTGCAGTAGGGTAACATATACACAGCAAGAACGGTCATTTGGGAATGCTCATCACACTTAGCTGGTTTTTGTGGCCAGACTGACTGACTGACAAGTACATGAATGCAGGATTCATCATGACTGTAGGCAGTTGAGGTTAATATCTAGCGAGTAGGTATTATAAGCCACACACGCAAAGTCTTCTGTAATTTAAAACAACTTCTTGATTCTGCAAAGTCATGAACAGCATCACCAAATACTGTGTGCCATGAGATGAAGGTCTTTCTAGACATGCATACCCTCTGTCCCATGAACTTACACATGCTGGTCCTCACATATAAAAGCTTTTAATAGTGGGAGAATTTGGGATAAATTCTTAAGATCTGGATTTAGTGTATTTGATGACATGTTTTCCTTGAAGGGTCTAAATCTTTTTTGTGGCGCCTCAGCATGTTGATGAATTTTTAAGATAGATTGTTCACTAGCAATTTATTGACATGTTCCGCTTTCTCAGGCAGTCGCTCAAGGAGATTTTCAAAAAGCAATGATGTGTGTCCAGCGCTGCAAAGATATGTTGATGAGGTTGCCAAAAGAGGTTAGTGAAATCATCCTTTCTGTATCTTTCAAAGTTTGAAAATCTGTTTTCCTTTCTTCCATATGTAATGGAATATTTTGAAAAAATTTGAGAATTCTTTGTATATATATTCTGTTTCTTTTTTTTTTTCTTTTTTTTGTACTAAAATATTGCATGAAGCAGTAGTTTTTTCTTCAGAGTTCTTTTTTTTTCCTTTTCGTCATAGTTTGTCACTCAAAATAGAAAAAAATCCCAGGATTTTATTTGGCATATTTCTTTCTGTCTGTCTGTCTTGTTATGAATGAGCTATGTTACAGTATACCTGCAGTGTTATGTTGAACATGTATTTTACATGCAGCCCTCTCAATGCACTAAACTCTTAAACTCTCCAAGTTGACAATTAAACTTGGGGAAAAATAAGGGTTTCACTCTGAGTGTATTATTTTATTGTTCATGCATCATAAGCTTGTACTTTTGTCTTTGGACTACAATGAGATTTGAAAAAATTATTTGAGGCAAAATATTGTGGTACCTCATTTTTGCCTGAGGGTTTGAAATTCTAACCTTAATTTGCTGCGAGAAGCAGCTTTTATGCATGTAAAATACTAGCAGCCAATTAGCATTTAGAGTAATTTTTCAGTCTCCTCTTTGGACAACTTACAACGTTTGCATATCATATCAATGGGAAGACGAGTTGTTATAAACAGACACTATGATGGGGCTGACTGATAAAGAAGGAAATTTTGCTCTAAATAACCAAGAACCCTTGCTATTCTGAAGTTTTAATACAGACAATCCGTTTTTAATCCAGAGGAGACAGACTGGGAAAAAGTCTGATATGGAAGAGGTAGAACTATCTCCATTGACAATGTAAAAGTAAAATTAGTTTTACAGTTTTTATATGCGAGACAGGTCTTTGGGGGATTATTGTTTTTTAAAAAATAAATTTTAGTACACAGTTAATTTTTTTAGACTCTCTGACTTTTATTCTTGATCTTTATTTTTTATTATTTATATTTTACAGTTCTAGTGTTTTCAGTCTGATTTCTTGAGGATTTAGTCCATATCATGTTTGTATAGAATTTCACTGTTGCGTGTGTGTCCTGGAGAGGTTGGGTAATGTTGCATTACTTTCCTGCAGAACAATGTGATTCCATATTGCTTATGTTCCAGTTACCCTCATAAGGTCAGATGGGATAGATAATAGTAAAATAAAAAGCATTTTAAAGAACTTGAGAATGCCATAGATCTAGAGAAGTTTTTGCAAGATCTTTATAGAAGAAGGACTCTCTTTATTGCAGACCTGTTACCTATCAATCCTCTGTTACAACTTTGGTGTGGAAACCTATGAAGGGAAGAAATATGAACAGAGCTCCTTTTGGCTCAGGTAGTGTGAAAAGTCAAACAAAATCTGGCTTTTGAGATATGAATACATGTGAAGGAAGCGACAAACAAGGGAAGATAGAGGTTTATTGAAAAATGTTGATACGAGAATGCTGAGTTTACCTGAACTAAGTCGGCTAAGCAAGGACTTACCTTGGTGATACTTGTTTAGTTTACAGACTCATTCTTTTGGATCTGCTTTAGTCTGCTGCTTGTCACTTAGGACTGCTCCTCATTCAGATTTTCAGGTCATTAGAATGAAAGCTTTGTTTTTCATGTGGAAATCATATCCATGCTTCCTCCTTACCACTTACCACTCCTCTTTTTCACTTATTACTTCTTCTTCTGAAGAGACTTCTTCTAGGAAGGGCCTGTTCCCGGCACTTATGTCATTTATAATATAAGAGTGAAGGGATTTGAGAGCTTCAGAAAGGAGTAGAGAAAACCTTCTGGCCAGTTTTAAATAAATTTGTTTTAGACCTCATTTGAATTTCTCCAGAAAGAGGTGACTCGCTGAGAGCAGGTCCTTGAGCGGCTGAAGACAGCTTTGTTAAGCAGTTCTCTCTGCTCCAGTGCTCTTACCGATTTTCCTAGGTTCCAGCAGTGGTTCCAGCAGTTGCACAACCTGACAAATGTATTTATTTTCTTCCCACTGACCTTTATAGACTTAAGAAAAAATCTTTTCCAGGTGGATTGACTAAATCAGAAAATTGCAGCAAAAGTAATTAAAGCACTGAAAGGATTTGCTTAAGGGAAAAAAAAGAAATGAGTAAAATCTGTCTATTTTGGCAAAATGACAGTGCACCAATTATTTGCAGATTTTTTTTGGCATATAAAGTAAATCTCAAGTTGAAAAAGTAATAATCATGGATGAGTTGGGTAGGATCCAAATGAGTGACATGGTATTATTTAGGAATAAAAAACTTGTGCTATCGGGAAGAATATCCTCATGCCAAGGACATAACTTGGCTCAGAAAGTTTGTTTTTATTTCTTCTTGTACATTTTGTTTTAAATACTTAGATTAGCTGGGAAATCAAATGATTTCACATCTAATTTAGAATATTCATGGTAACACACATTATCAAAGAGGATTTGTAGAAGTACTTGAAATTAATTATAACTTTGAAAATTGTTCTTTAATTTTCTATAAGAACAGAATAAAAATATTGAGTCCTGACATACTCATGACAACATTTGAGGAGGAAATTAACCTTTGCAAAGTGCAAATTTTTTTTTCTGGGCAAAGAGATTTAGCTCCATCTAGTGGATTAAGATTTCTGTGTACTGAGGATGTATTAGATTAGGAAATAAACAGCCAGGTTTTTGTGTGTATATGTGTGTGTGTGTGTGTGTGTATATATATATATAATTTGCAAAATTTGAAATCCAAGCTGCTCTTGTTGATTCTTTTTTTCTCTTAGGTGATTTTCTATGCTGGAATTTAACTTTGAGAGGAAAAAAAAAGGGGGGAGAATCATAACTCCCAGATTGTTTATGACTGCTACTAACTTACAGTAATATAGGAAGCAGGTTGTATATGAATTTGTATATGACTGTAGTATGGCAAGTGAGAAAATCTAGTTAGTTAAAACTGATAAAACCTACAGAAGTGGTTGGATAGAAGATGTTTAAGAGGTTGAAGAAAGTGATTAGGTACAGTTTTTGATATGAAGATTTAGAGAAAAAGCACAAACTTGTGTTCCCCAATGAAAATGAGCACTAGGATTAGGTTGTGTGATTTAAGTGGTTTGTAATGGCTGTGAAGTGAGAAGAGTAGGAATATTGCACATATCAGAAAACTGGTTGGGTTTATCTCTGTCCACCAAATTAATTATAATTTTCCCTTACCATTGGCAGCCAGAGTTATGAAATTGGGAAGATGGATGTGAAATATTCTACTGGGAAAGAAATGCAGGTAAGAAACAATAATAGGAGATTTTTGTTGGCATGACCTTGCTGCATCGTCTGCCTCTACTGTGTGAAACCTGACAAATGACTCTCTGGCCTCTTCTTTAGCATTGTGTGTTGTGAAGTCTGGCAGAGTGGCAAGTGGGCTCGCTATGGATGTCAGGCTTAAAGTTGAATCACTGATGAGTGCCCTTAATCACTTTCGAATCTAGTATCTCACAGAGATTCTAGTATAGAAATAAGGTTGAAACAGACCCTCAGAGGTCACGTCTCCTTCCCCTTCTTCTTTCAAGGCATCAGCTGCGTCATTTCTGACATACCTGCCTTGTTCATAAACCCGTTACTGCTACTACGACCCACAGTAGATATAGAGATGATTTTATTTGCTTCCCTTTTTATATAAACCGGATACAGATTAGAATCCAGTTCTATTATTCTTCTGTCTCCTTTAACTGGAGTTTATTTGTATTCTGTTTGGACTGCAGTGTTAAGAATGGATCCAGCATTCCTGCTCAGGCTTTAGAGTAGAGCAGTCACCTTTGGTACCAGACATAATAAGGCTTTGAAGGCATTTCTTTGACTCAAAGAGATTTTATTTTTCATATCCATAGTTTTAAGACTTTTTTGGTAACCTTAACGTGTGGTGGTTTTTTTTTTTTTCTTTCTTCCTGCTCAGATGAGGTTTAACCTTTTAGGTGTTTCTTTTTTTATTTTCCTCTTTCCAGGCTAAAGTGCTGCGGTTATTAGCTACTGCCTATTTGGAGTGGGATTGCAATCTGTACCTTGACAAGGCACTGAAAGCTATAAACTTGGCCAATGAGGTAGTAGTGTGATACAGTATTTAAGGTGTGCAGTAATTAAAACTCAAACATTTATTATCATAATCATACGGAACATATTAATCACAGGTAGAGGAACATATTAATCACAGATAGAGTATCCTTGAGATCAGATAAACTAGGGACTGAGGTGTGTTAGCCTTGCTTTAGTTTTCAAACTCCCAAGAATGTTTTCGTGTTGGCAGCTTTCTTTTTAGAGAAGTCTTGCTGAGCATGCATATCAAGGTGTCTTGCTTCTCTGTACTTCTATTTGATAGCAAAAATTGTGCAAACAAAATAAACTTCAATGAGGTTCACCTAAGGTTGAAAGCACCTGATTTTTTTTATGTGCCAAACCTTTCCTTGGCTTCTGGGCTACAATACATATGACCACACTGCATTTTGAGTCCCCATCTCAGTATCTGCATATATGTTTGAGCAAGCACCAAATAGCTTGAGTTTTGGAAGCTGTGTAGCCACACCAGATCAGCCTTATTTCAAATAATTTAGCTATAACACTTCACTAATGTGATTGATTCTTTTTCTTTGAGACTTAAAAAATGTGCTGCAGCAACTAGTGTGAAGATATGTAGAAATATACATACATATATATATATGTACATATAACCAGTCACTACAGCAGTCTTGAATATAATAAAATATTCAGTAAAGTGTTGCACCTGTGCACATCCCTTTTACAACATGAAGACTGGGATAAATTTTATGCTTCTATCTCTTCAGATTGGTTAGAGTAACTTATTTTTTTTCTTATCTCTTGCTTCAGTCATTAAAATGGGAGTCATTAAGAAAGGGAGCGTATATTTTTTTCTGATATTTTTCTATGTTATAAATGTGCTGGACTCTCACAGGATCTGTATGCAACAAACAGCTAAGTAATGTATTGTTTTTCATTGTGCAGGAGAATTTGCATCCAGCGGGGTTTTTTTTGAAAGTTAAAATTCTTCTTAAAAGTAGAGCATCAGATGAAGACATCAAAGCAGGTATCACCTAGTTCTGCATGGTTTTCATAGATCATACTATTCCATATCCAAGAAGAGAGCCTGAGTTATAGAATTAAAAAAAAAAGGAGAGAGAGAAAAAACCTCAAACTTTCTTGTCCATTTTAAAGGATTCTCCATTAGCTAAATGTCACAATTCTGGTCTTGGAGTATAAGCCATAGTAGTCAGTGTTAAGAAAGCATTTATGCAGGGGTTGATGTAAATTTGAATTAAACATAGGTTTATTTATTTTATCTTTCTATGAGAGTGTAAATATGTTTGCTGGGAAGGGAGAAGACCCTGAAATGTGTTAAAATGAAGACAGTGAAAATACAGCATGTAAAAAATGACTGATTTTAGATCTACACCTAAGATAACTTAAAGAAATTGGAGGTGGGTTGTCTCTTATACAGTCCTTATAATAGGAAGGGCCATGAAAGGCTGTTGCAGATGTGTGATAGTGCAGATTGTAGGCAGGAGAGACCAGGTGGATATTAATGTGTTAGTATTAATTTGTGTTTCCACAGTTTATTTGGTTTGTATAGGGCATATGGACTTTTTCCCTTGCTCCTTAGGCTTATCTTTTGAAGTGAATCGATATTTCTGTTGACATGCCAGACAAAGAAAGTTTTCAAGGGGTTTTTAGAATAGACAGAGTAGTGTTTCAGATAGACCTGATTTCTCTAAATAGCAAAGTCTCAAGGAGAGAGACTTTCTTGTCCTTTTATTCAGAAAGAATAAGATATATGACGATTGCTCTGAGACATAAATATAGAACGAGGTAAAGAATTTCTTGCATAGAAGCGGATGGTTTGAGTGCTGCCAGGGTGGCAGGAATGGAAATTCCACCTTAGATGGCTGGTAGGGAATCTCAGCCAGCTTTCAAGTGGACAGTTACTCAAAGTTTAGCATTGTTAATAGTCAGCTTCTTTTTGGCAGCCTGAGTTGTTCTGTCATAGTATTGCCCATCAAAATACACTCTGATTATATTTTGGTAGAAATAAGACATTAGTTATATTTTAAACAAGATAACAAGTAGTTGAACAAGCAACAAGCCTTCCCCCCCCGCCCCCCCCAGTTGCAGTTACCTAAGCAGGATGTCTACCTTCTTACACCTGACTGGCAGAAATGAGACTGATATTTATGCACTGCAGTTTCTCTTTCTTTTGAATAAAGGTTCCTGCTAAGTTCTAGGAATTTGACTAAAATCTTCTTTTATACAGTTAAAATTGCTTAGAAATACACAGATGCCATAGAAACGCTGCCTTTGACAACTGTTAAAATTGTATCTCTTTGTAATACTTATCAAAACTACCATTATTTAGATGTTGTAATTAATCCATGAAGCAGGTTAAAAGTCGTTAAACTGAGTGATGCAAAAGTGATACCTACCTTTTAAAAACCAGGCAATTCAACAAAGACTTTGCTTTATCTAGGGCTACTGATGCTACAGGGACTAGGTTTATATAATTCCAGTTGCAGGGTGATGCAAACCCAACAGCCTGAGCACTCTCCTCAGTCATTTAAGTGGTTCCATTTAAATCAGGATGAGACCTATTGTTAGAGAGGCAAAAGTTTGTACTATTAATGCCTATTCTATTCCTGTTTTAAAGAGACAAGAGGACAATAATTCCAAAGCTATGAGCTGCAAGCTTTCTGTAATACTAAATTCACTGTGAAAGGAAGAAAGTCAAAATATAAGGAACAAGTTTTATTCTTTTATTTAGTTTTAGAATTATTATATATTTTTAAGCGGCTGTAATGCCATAAAGTAAGCAGCTAAGCTTTTAAGACAACTGAATATTTTCAACTGTGCTGTGTTCTGTCTAGCTCTTGCAGAATTCCTGCACCGTGAGGTGTCTTTAGACTCCTGCTTGAATACTGCCAAGTTGCTGCTGGAACACAGAAGGTATAAAAGCGTTGCTAGGTCGAGCAAACACAGGATTCGAGCTTTCTAGCATATATGTACGCATATACATATATATATGTGTGTGTTTGTGTGTGTACGCATATGTTTTAAATATATGCAAGATAATACTCAAGTAAACTGTGTGAAAGAAATAGCATTATCCAATGTATCTGAACTAAGGTAACTAACAGCAACCCATTTGACATAACAAAAAAGGTAAATTAGCAAATAATACAAATCCTTAAGAACAACCGTTAACATACAGAGGATTTATTAACCTTGTCAAGGAGCAGCTCACACAGGGCTGCTCCAAGAGGGAAGATGAGCCAGGAGCTGTTGGTGATTGCAGCAGCTCACCAAGAAGGACTGAGTCCCACAGCATCTGAACACAGCAGGCAGAGTAGCAGCATTCATCAACAGTCCAGACATGGCAGAGTGATGAACCGGATCCAGGGTCCATCCAGAGAGTTCAGTCAGGAGCAGTGGGAGATAAAGCTAGAGACAGAACTGGAGACAAGCTGTCTGCAATGCAATCCAGTGTGTCTCTCCAGGAGACAGTGCTGGGGACAATTACACTGAGATAGCTCAGGCAAGGATGGGAGAATGATCTCAGAGCTTAAACAGAACACTTAAAGAATGTTCTCCTGAACACCCAGAAGATGTGGGTGGGGGTCACAGATGGAGATTGTCAGGGCCATTAAGACCTATCAGTCCAGTTGGGAGCCTGACAAAGTCATTACCTTTAAAGATCAGATTGTACATTGGATTGTAGAACTCAGCACATTCTTTGTAATACTATTGTTGTTGTTATATAATAACAGTAAAGTTTTGTATGTATACTAGGAGAGAGAAAGAGTGAGAAATACTTCAGCCACTAAGCATAGAAAGATGGGAAAGAACTCCTGTTATATGGTGATACCATGTTTGAAATAAAAACTGACAGAGATAGGTCAACAGTTTTGAGAACCAGCCTGTCCTTTCCATAGCAAGGTGACACAGATTATGACAGCTGCAGAACAGGGTATCAAATAAGGTTTAGTGGTGATCTGCAATGCCACAGCACTACCTTGGAATGATTAGGACTGTCCTTGTGCAATTTTAATATATATTGTGGGTCAGAAATGATCTGTTCTTTTGTGTTAACTTACTAATCCTCAGAATGAAAGAGTTTAGAGTCCTAGAACCTTTCTTATGAAAAACAATATAAGGAAGAACAAGCTACTATAAAGTAAGAAATGAAATTTCACCTAGTCAGGTACTCCATCATGATTGCCTATGTATACACTTTTACCATGCTGTAAATTCTTACTCTTTCATTTTGAGGAGTAAAATCTCTTGGGAATATTGTGGAACCAGCATGAGCTCATAGGAAGTTACTTCTCAATAGGCGATCTGCAATAAATCTGTGTCTTGACTTTGTTTTAATGTGACTATGTGTCAATAGCACTAATGAGAAACATGCTGGATGGTGTGAATACATTAGTCTTTAGAATTGAAAATTATCAGCTCTTTCTGTACAGCCTCTTAAGAACGCATCTGTTGAACAGGGAATCAGTTGGGTTTGATTTTCTAAAATCTGTTGCTGAACGATTTGAATCTTCGCCTCATCTTGGAAGAATCACCCTACTCCACATTGACTTCCTGTTGCAGAACAAGAGAGAGCTGCTTGCCAAGCAAAAGGTTGAGGAAATTATTATAGGTCTGTATCCATATCTTGCTGAAAGTTGGATTTAGTTCACTTAAGTCTTTAATTCCATTTTTCTTTATTTAGTCTCCTTCTTTTTGTTTGTGTCCCTTTCTCCTACTGTTTCTATTGTGTAGTGACTCTGAACTCCTGTGGCAATCCTGACAATCGTGGTTAAGCTCAGGCTGAATTCAATTGCTAGAACAATTATTCCTTCTTAGGCTAGGCTATGCACACAATGTAGCCTCTGTGTGACCAATATGTGTGGGAACAGAAACATTCGCTAGAAAATCTGTGTAATGTTAATACTTTGTCCATTCAGGGCATCATGTTTTAGTTTTTCTGTATTAAAACAGGTTGCTTAATCTTGTTTGAGCAGCTGAATTGTAGGTCCCTTTTTAGAGGGTTCTGCACTGAAGTATTTTCTGACTGCTGGAAATCAGACAGTGGTTTATGCAGCATCTAAATGTAGGTTTAAGAGGCATGCTATCATCATTCAAGTATGAAAATACTTATTCTTCTGCTCACTGCTATTTCTTTTCAGAAGCAGGATATGAAACACTGGATCCTGACTGATGCTCTTGCTGTATCAGTGTTTCTTAACTGGGGACCAGTCTTTCTCAGATAGTTCTTAGGTACTTCCTCCCATGCTGCTTAAAGTTCTTGTAAAATGCTGACTTGCAGTATCTTTTCAGGTCATTATACTGGGAAACAGCTGTTGCCTGAAAACTTGAACCAGCTGCATATCATTTTGTGGGACAGAGCTGCCAAAAATTATGAGGTTTGAGACCAAGCATTGTTGCTTTTATCTGTGTTAGTGAAGATGTAGAATTGCTTTTTCTGAGTGTTTTGGTATGTCTGTTTTTGCTCAGCAGGTAAGTTACAGCCAAGATTCTTGTTCCAATGGGAACTAGTTTTCATCCACCTGGATGCTCTTTTCTATTACAGCTACAAGCTTCACGTAGTCTCATCTCAGGGCTTGTAGGTGGACATGCTGTTGTGGCCAGAATGGATCAGCCAAGGGGTCTCTGCAGTTCATCATTGTGGTTTTGTTCAGAGAAGGATGTAAAAATATTAAAATGTGCTTTACATTGAATCATTTACATTGAACATTTTAGTCTTTAGAGGCACTGATGCGAATTGTTAAATGCCACCTCCTGTCTTGTTTCCAAACTGGACAGACAAGTGAGTTAAATGGGGAATGGGCTCTGGAGAGAAAATTTGTTGTTTCTGCAAATACGTTATGACTTCAGAAGCTCAGCTCCATTTTGTGCCACAGCAGAAACTGGATATGGGAGTAGGTTAGTAATTTTTGAATTGGAGAGTGCAGGGATACTCCCTTTTCTACTGGGGCTGGGATAGATGTTTGAGCTGAAGGACCACACGCTGTCTTTCAGCAGACTTCAGGCTTGTCCGTTTAAAATGTCGAAACTGAAAATATTTTCCTGATGATCTTTAATTGCAAAGCGAACTGTCGACATGCGCTTTTTGCCCGCGAGCCACCAATTGACCTTGGCAGTTTGCTACACAACACATGCTCCATTCACACCAGGAATTTTAACTCTTTGCTGCCTGGACTGCCCACCCAGCTTCTTGGCATCATGTTGTGTTAGTATTGAAATTTTACTCCCAAATCTATTTAAACCTTCACCAATTGTCCTTGAGAACCATCTAGAGTTAGATGGGCCTTCATCCCTGATGCCCTGATGAACTGCCACTTTTTTTTCCTGATTTTTTGTTTAAGAGAATGTTTCGTTTAAGAGAATGTAGGTTTAATTCCTTGATTAAGGATTATTTTTTAATTTATTTATTAGGCAAAAAACTATTCTGAAGCTCTTCAGTGGTACAACTACTCTGTCAGCTTCTACACACCTGGTCAGATAGATCAGAACTTGGCTAAACTGCAAAGGAACATGGCTTCTTGCTATCTTCATTTGAAACAGCTTGACAAGGTGTATATCTATGTATTAATTTCCCCTGTTGTTGTTGTTACAGCTACACTATTGGGACTTGGTTTACCTCCTTGTTGATATACCTCTTTTGCTCTGAGAAAGAGGGAGCTGTTTTTGCCTACCTTACATGATGGACAGGGAGATTTATTTATGACAGGGAGTCATTTATCTTCTTAAATGCTGCTGGGTTCTCTTGTACCATCTATTATTCCAGTGGGAGGAACCATCCACAAGTCTTTTGATCATGCCTGTATATCAGATTTCTTCTGAGATTAGGACCTCTCTTCTCTTCTAAGAAAGATGAAGCCTCTCAGGAGAAGAGTTTCACTGCTAGAGCTTCTCACAACAGTTTATTAGGCCTTTCTCCAATGAAGAAGGGCATCTGCTTTTCCTAAAAGACCTCTGGTTTGGGAGTGTTGTACTGTACACTTCCACATAATGAAAGGGAGTTAAATTTCTCAAAATCTTCAGGGTTTCCCCCCATATTCTGATTCTGAATTTGAGGAAGCAGTTGTGTCATTGTCAACCTTTGGGTCCTGAGCTGGTCACTCTTGTTTTCTTTCCAGGGAGGATGCTGCCAAACCAAACCTATTGAGAAATTGCATAAATATCAGCACAAAGTCATTAAAATGTTGTATAGCTGTCTCCTCTGGCCACATATATTACTGATTTCTAGATATCAAGATGTCGTAGGACTGAATTTTTATATTCTCTGTTAATAGGCTAAAGAGGCAGTGAAAGAAGCAGAGAGGTGTGATCCAAACAGCATTTTTACTCGATTCAGTGTCTATAAGATTGCAGTGCTGGAAAATAATACTGACAAAGGTAGAAGCAAGGATAAGCATAATCTGTCCTGATATGAGTAATTGTTTGTTTCTTTTTGCTTTTAGAAACAGTATCTGTTCTGACCTGATTCTCATGATATCTCCCAGTTTCATGCTTCCTTTCTGACCATATCTTCCTATCTGACCAAAACAACTAGTCTGAGCTGTATTTCAGTTTGCCTGGTATCTTTCTTCTCCACTGGTTGTCGTTTTCTCCTTAAAAGCTTAGTAGTCTTGAGCTCCCATTACCTTCTTGTTTATGTGCTCATTCTTCCAGAATTTTGTAGATGCCTCCTTTACTTTTCAGTTGAAATTTAATATCTGGCTCTCTCTGTGCTCTGTGCTTTTTATTCATGTCAAGTGTTCTAAATAGTGTAATCACCTCTCAAGACAATTCTCCCTATTCTGTAACTTTTTTCCTCTGCAATTGTCAGAATCAGGCCAGTTTATTTCTGAACTGATATAGACATTATTAACCTTGCATATGTGTTCATATTCTTATTTAAACAAAACAAAACCAGCCAATTTCTCAACAAGCTATATGTAATGTCTGTTTGGGTCCTAGATTGGTGGTAAAATTGAAAATGGCAAATAAAATGCTTTTTTTAAAAGAGTGAAAAGTAGGATGTCTGGAATTAGAGGCCAGCCAGCTTTATTTCCTTTTCTGGGAAAATTTTGGAACAATCAAAAGATTTGTAAGCACTAATAATATAGCAAGTGGGTGAATATGAGACATGAATTTATGAGGGCCCAATGTCAAACCAAACTAATTTCTGTGGTACACTGGAACGCATAGTTAAGAGAATAATCGCAAAGAAAGAAATCTCATACTTCCTGTGACTAGTTCTCTGAAAATGTTAGCTTAGTTCCCAGGAGCAGTGAGGAGCATAAAAGAGAGAGCAGATGAACTAGGTCAAACCAAAGCCCAGTATCCTTGTTTTGGCAGTAGTTGTGTGTGGATCCAGGGAAGACTGTGAAAATAGGGCAAGCATATGATATCCTCCTGAGTATTTTCCCAGGCTTCAATTATTTGTGGCTGAGGATCCTAAATAGCAAGTAGAATACTAGATTTAAAAGGAAACAAGTAGAAAGGAGAAGAGGGACATTTCCAGACCGTTATAAAATTCACAGTTCAGCTATGTGTGTTTTTACTTCTATTTCAATAAAGATTAGCCTTGAACGAAGAACAGAAGTGCAAAGCAGATTTGGACTATTCATCCTGGCATAATGGGGAGAAGAAGGGTCAAAAAGATCATGATTGCTATGGAGAAGGTGGTTAGAGAGTGTTTAGTCACTGTTTTTCATAGCATAGAGAAATTCAGTTTTGAAAGGACAACTATCAAAACTGTTAGGCTATAGGTTTAAAAAAGCCAAAGCAGGATGCATTTTGCAAAAAATGTAATTGTGGAGTTCATTGTCACAGCAGGATATTTTCTGGATGGAGCCTAGGAGGTCTCTAATCTCATTGGCAGAAATAGCATTCCAGAGTGATAATGATTTTATAGTTGTTGTTTCTAATATTCTTTTCTAAGCATATACTGTTCAAACGGGGTACTGAGCTAGTTGGGCCTTAACTGAACCATTATTGCTGCTCTCAGTTTCTCTGGTCAAGCAGAGCCTGAAGTTAACAAAAGGCATGAATTAATGAGAAAGGTTACCAGAAAGAACATGAAGGCAAATTACAGAATGAAACATCTCTGTAGACTCTTTCTAATGAATTCTGCCATTTCATATTTTAATGAGAATCTCAGCTCAAATAATGAAAATTGGGGAATATAGTCTGTACTTATTTAGAATGCAGAGTAACATGCTGGGCTTATAAATAGAACATTTTCCGTTGAATTCTGTGGCAGTTAATTATTCTCTATACATCTTTTTAATGACAGTGTAATTTGTTCACATAATGTAGAGTGGGAACCGCAGCACAGTGTGAACATAAAAGCAGCAGTACACTTAGCATGAGCCAAGATGTGGGAGCTTGGAATCATGCCCAGACCATGTATTAGAGAAAGTCCTCTGTCTTCTGTGACAAACAGATATTTAGCAGAACAAAATTAAGGATGTGAGATAGAGTTTCATTTGTTTGACATCCTCATTTCCTTAGATCAGTAGCCTGGAAAGCCTTTTTGGCACCTCTCTACTAAAGAAATGCTTAATTGTGGAGAAGGGCTGGCGTGGGAGAAGGGCTGGCATGGTCAGGATCTCGCTTTTTTAATCTCGTTTTTTCATATTATTAAAAAAGGATTATAGCCTTTCATGAGTCCTCTCAAAAGCCTTGTTAAAACTGTAGAACTTCCTTCTTGAACCACTTTTACGAAAATTTTCACTGTATTTTTCCCTATGTCTGCTGCAGCTGTAGAAGAAGTGATTGCAATGGGGAAGCTAGCAGAAAAGCAGTCTCAGCATGAAGACAAACTCTTAGTGGATGGGAACACAGGCACTGACCTCCTGAGTTTGGCTGCCCAAATTGCTTTAGAGGTGACATTATCTTTGTTTTTCTTCACTAATATAAGGGTAGCTGTCCTACTTTTAGTATTTCTAGGTATTTCATGCATTTCTAAGTATTTCAAGCTTTGAGGACCAAAGTCTTTCTCTAACTAGTCAAATTGGTGTGTAAAACAAAAGAGAAAATGGTTTCCCATAAAAATAGATTGATTTATTCAGGAAAATAAAGTTTTCTACATTGTAAATATTGATAGCTGGAAATTATGTGGCACATTTCCATCAGGTTTTCCTCAGCAAAAATATACATTTCAGCCTCCGAATTTTGCTTTCTGAGGTTCTAGGAGAACCTGTCTGCAAAATGTACAGGAATAAGAGATTGAAAAATCAGTTGTCCCTCCTCTTTTGCCTGCGGGTGGTGACTGAGTGACGCCTGAACTGGTGGATTACATTGGCATAAATAGAAGACTTTGGGTTGCCTTTTAGGGCATTGTTCAGCATTTTGAAGCATGAAACCTTCACCAAAATGCAGTGATCCGTTTCTTCCCATAGGCTCTTTGTTGATCATGGGACCTCTTNAATGTGATGGTGCTAACTGGAGTAGCATGGTTTATTTAAAGCATGTTTTAATTTGTTTTCAGAATGAACAACAGGTCGTGGCTATCAAAGCTCTGGAGTATTTATCTGAACATTCACAAGATTGCCATCAAGTATTTGCAGCCTTAAAGTAAGAATTTGAGATATTTGCAAGGAAAAAGATTCTTTTTTTTCCCTTTCCTTTTTGAGATTTTTATAGTCAGGAGGAAGGTGGAGAACAGAGTAGTTCAAAGACTGGTTCATAGGCTTTTTGGTGGTGCGGGTGTACCTCACTCCTAAACTCTAGCGTCTGTTTAACTCTGTAGCATATAGCAGATAATTTAGTTTTCCCCCAAGAAGGTGGTATCTGTAGCTCTGCTTTTTATGATTATATTGTGATGTGAACACATAACCAAGAGATGACTCTACAGAGATGGCAACAGTGTACCTAGTAAAAATACCAGTTCATTTATATCCTCTGATCAAGCAGCATCTTGTTGAACTGTTCCATCACTTTTATAAAAACAAATACTGTGAAACAAATATTTCTTCCAATATTTCCTTAAAATATTCCTCAAAATACGTTGATTTGGTTATTGTTTAACTGATAGGCAGAATGAGGTAGACTGAATGAGGCAAAAGGGTGGGAAATAATAGAATAATCTTATTCTGTGTGTGACACTTCTGAGTACCGTGAATTACACTTTTTCTAGACTTGTCGTTGTTCATTTCTCTCGTATTTAGGTGTTTGGTTCGTCTTATGTTGTCAAAAGTCATGGCAGAAAATGAAGAGAGAAGGTGAGTCCGTTTGCAAAACTATTTTCTTGCAGTAGATATCTTGCACATATAGTATAATATATATAGAGGGCTTCCTTTCTTCCAAGTAATCATGAGATTAATTTTTATCATGGTTAAAGATCCACACAGATCACTTCTTGGTTTGACCTAATGGCGTTACATAAGACCATCTATTCCTCTTGTATAACCTTTTCTTTACATTATTTCTCTTGGTTCCTCTTTCATTAATGCATAAGACATTTTTTTTAATGGGGAATATGAACCAAATAACTACTGTTTACAGTAGGATGAGATACCTTTCAGAGGTTCTGGATGAAGACTCTCTGAGAACTTCCTTGCTGAAGACTAGCCGCTTAAAATGGGATGCTTACCTGGGAGGAGGAGAACTATTTTGACTGACAAAAAAACCAGGGTACAGTCAGTGTAATCAGAAGTTTACCCTGCAGCCCCAGTGACTGGGAAAGTCTTCTACTGCACCTTTACGGTGATTTATTCAGCAACGTAGATCAGTAAAAATTACTGTAAGTCTTTACCTCCCCTTCTAGAACTTCGCATGCTAGAAGCTTCTAATGACTAAAAATCTGCCAGGGAAAGAATAATTGTATCCAAAATCACCAAGCTGTTGTATTCCATTATAAGTAATGTATTTCATCATAAGAAAATAAATGAAACATTTTATTTTTCTAAATTTTTATTTTCCCTCCATTTCAGAGATAAAGATATTGACTCCATGCTGACTTACTTAACCTTGGGTATGTGTTTGTCTAAATGTTTAGACTAATTTCAGTTTAGGTTCTCAATTTCTCACTAAAACCAGTAAAAGTTAGGAGCCAAGTTACACTGGAGATCAGGCAGTGTTGCAAAGTGGGACCACAGTGCTACAGGTTTTTGCTTTTGCCAACTTGCAGGCTCATGTTGGAAGAATCATTTCTAGTAGAGCTTGTACTTGACAGCTTCCATCATACAAAAGGGTTTTTCTTCTGCACGGTTTTGCTTTAGGAAAGAAGAGCCTTTTGTAAGGCCACACATGCTAACAACAGATACTTGTGTACAAGCCACAGTCTGGGTGGCCTCTAGTGACAGTCTTGTACTCTGACTGCATTGGTAAGAACAAAGTTAGTATCTTGAGCAGCAGGGCTACCACAAAAGGAAGTAGTTTGGTTTTGTACTCTGAATTAGCAGTGTGAAACTTATACTGGCCTTGATTAAATGCGAAATACTGTCTTTTTTCTTGTTCAAGCTGGTTAAAAGGGAGGATTTCTTAGGTTAAATTAATGCTGGGTTTTTGTTTGTTTTTGTTTGTTTTTGGCTTTTGTTTGGGACAGCTTAGAAACTTTCAAGAAGTAATAGCAAATTGCTGAAAGACAGGAGAGGCTTGTGAGAATTGGTTGCCACTCCTAGTTATACTCTCCTTTAAAAAAAAATCTTGTTTGCACTGAAAAGTCTGCAGGAAAACAAAAAGGTGAAAAACTGAACTAAATGAAATAATGATTCTTCAAATAAAGCCCCCCAATTTATTATATTTTTAAAATATCTTTTTTTGCTGATAAAGTAAAACTCATCTGCAGTATCCTTCAGTGTCTTTTTTTTTTTTTTTTTTTTTAAAGGAGCAAACTTGTTGGCAGCCCTGTATGTCTTACAGTAATTGCTGCTTGAGGCACATTTTGATGTTTTTACAACCTCTCTGGTCAAGCATATTAGATTTAAGCTATGAGAAGAACCTTGGGCATTATATGGAAGTTTTCGGAACCTCTGTTTTGTAGATGTAGTTCCTATGTTTGGAAATGCTTTTATTCTGCTCAGAAAAGGCTCTTTATTTATTGAACAACAACACAACTTCTACAGCTCACAGGCGACTTGCTGAGCCTTTCACAGAAGATAATTTGACAGGAGACAGAAGGATCCTTGAAGCTCACTGGTTTAGAAAAGTTGGTAAGTTTCACTGTCACATCTAAACTAAATCACCTCTGTCTCCACCCAGCCAGATATTAAGGCAGAAAAAAAATGTTTTAGAGGTACAGTAGTTTTATAAAACTTGGCACTTTTGGTAGTCCCTGCTTGACTAGTTTTAGAATTCTCCTGCTGAGTTTTCTGACGTACAAAACTATCTTTTATGCCTCATGCTTTAAGTCAGTTATCAGTTACCAGGACAAATATTCATATAAGGTCTGTATGACTGTTGTGTTAGCTAGTGCATGTTCACTATACCATAGGATCGAAGTCCGTGATAAAATTTTGACCAAGACTCTGCTTTGTGCCACAGAATTGAAAATTAAGATCAAGCAAATGAAAATGATTTTATTCAGTATCTGAAAGGAATTCTCCTGAGAGTAATAAAATACCATAGTGTCAAATGCTGTGTATGCACTTTCCATTGTGGACCAAATGAGAGCTCTGAATCCAACATCAGTGCAGGAATATGATCGGTGCATGGCCTGGTCGTGGTGCAGGAGGAGCTTAACTCAGCCACCCAGACAGTCTGGATTGCTTTCTTAAATAAGCAGTCCACATGTGCATATGAATATAAACTATATTCAGATATATGAATGCAGCTGCTGTGTAGCATTCATAGCCAAGATCTATAATGTGTCTCTAGTTCCTCATTCAGCAGTCTTTCTTGCACCTTTTTGGTAAAGGTATCACCAGTACATTCATTGCCCGTGGGGGAAAAAAAACCCCAAACATCTGGGCATATGATAAGAGGTCGGGAAGTGGCAGAGAACAACAGTAGCGAGCACCAGTGTGAACGAGGCTGATCCGTGGTGACTGCTGCTTTCCGAAGCAACGTTCTGGCTCGCAGAATAAACGATTGAGAGAGACCCCGAAAAAATGTCTCTGGGAAGAAATTACTGTGCAGGTTGGAATCCACAAAGTCACTGCGAAATCTAAACGTTCAGTTAGCTCAGATTCTCATACATAAAAATCACGTAATTGTCTTTAGATGGCTGCATCTGATTCATCTACTGCTAACCAATGTATTTTTACAGTGTAGTTTCTCCTTTATATAGCCCTGCTGAGGTTAAATGTATGGGTTTTTTTTTGGCCTTTGCTTTGGTTTGGTAGTATTATTTAATGTTTTTATCCGAATTCTGATACAGTTTACAAATACAAGAAAGTGTTACTTTTCATTCATGCTCTTGTGGAGAGGGTATGTGGAAGAATGGATACTTGATTTTGATAAAATCATTAAAATAAAGGATTCGAAAGCATGAGTCATCTATGTTTAGTTAACAGATCACAAGTAATGGTACTTGCTGTTGTTAAATGATTTGGTGATGATACTTTGTTAAAGAAATTGAATCGTATAATATGTAAACCACCTCTTACTAGAGATTGTATGGGTATAGCCCATAACATATTGAAGATTTTAATAGTAGGCTCCTGTTCTCTCTTTTTTTTTTTTTTTTTTTTTTTTTTTAAATTAGCTTGGAACTTGGCTGTACAATTCCAGCATTGTCCTGAAAAGATGAGAGATTTTTTTGTACTTTCTTTCAAGGTATGTACTCTCACAAATAGTGGCTTTGATTGAGGAATATTACCATCCATCTAATTCCTTGAGAAGTTGCATCCATATATTGCTTACATCCTTGGAGACTTGTCAGAAGGAAATTGGCCTATTATACAAAATTTAGGCATTATTGTCATATTTTGTTGCTTTAAACTGTAATTTAAAATTAAAACTTTCTAAAATAAATTGATTGTGAAGTTTGGGAGCTGTATCGTTAGTATGAACATGTTGCACAAAGGTACACTCAAGTCCCAGACTCCACACAGAACCTACCAGCACTGTGTTCTTTGCAGGTGTTCTCCGTAGAATCGACTCAAACACTGCTACAACCTTTGTAATTGAACAAACTTTTGTTTAATTGTACAAGCAGTATTTCAATACATGTGCTCTTTAGAATTGATTACTAAAAATGTCATAGATGAAACTCGGCAACCATCTGTTTAGGAGCAATGTTGTTTTGTAAAGGTACAATTCTCATTACTTGTTTCTATTTTTGGTTTCAGTTGTCCCAGTTTTGTCCTTCTGACAAAGCTGTTCTGATTGCTCAGAAGACGTGCCTGTTAATGGCAGCTGCAATTGACCTGGAAATGGGGAGACAGCAGGACACAACACCTTCTGAGCAGGTAAGATGTTCTTTGGACTGGTTCTTTACAAACCCATAAAATAAGCACTCAGTGCAACATTTTCGTCTTTTCATTTGAAGATCTTGGTTGTTTCATTCAGAACAGATTGTTGAAATTATGGGAACTTTTCATAATTAACTATAATCAATATACCTTGTATGGGAGCCTTTCACAATTAATTAGAATCAATAACCTAAATGCTCTTTATACAATTGAAAATGATGGGTTTCTCTAAATAGGTTCTGAACAGATCTGTATCAGCAAAGGCTCAGGTCATTATCCTTTCTTAAAGGAGTTTTAGCCCTTAAGTTTCTTAAAGGAGTTCACATTCTTCAGAGTATGTAAGGAATCTGTTCTAAACATAGGTTGAATAGACAGATGAATGCTGCATGTGTGGGACTGTGCAGTTGCTGAAAATAGTTACTGATATGGTGAGGATAAAGCTCGCAACTTAACTTGTTTTTATGTGTACACAGTATTGTTTTCTGGAACTTACTGTGAAAAGGAGGAACTGGAGGTTATGTTGTTCATTGCTTTTCTAGAGAGCAATGTGCAATAATTACTTCTGTGAGAATTGGTTGTCTGTCGGTCTCAATTATACTATTTTATGTTTGAGAGCTAAAATAAGCAGTATCCAGTAGGAATTAAACCCTGTTCCAGAAAAGGATTGTTTATCTGAGATATGAAGGTCTTTGAAAAAGAAAAAAACATAAAGCAGTAATTGGTCTGGATGATGTACTAATTAGGCTGGTACTTCATTTATTATATAGCTAGGTATAGAGTCTTCTTAGCTGCTGTCATTTGAGAAGTAGATTTCTTTCTCTTTTAAAATGATGCCCTAAAAATAGCTTCTTGAATATTTTATAAAATAGGTGGAACTTTTGACTGAGGCCCTTCAACATCTTCAGACATGCAAGGAGATTTGGAAAGTTCTGAAATTATCAGGTAAGCAAGAAAATGAGTCTCTTAAGAGCATTTAAATCTCAGACTTTGCCACTGTAACCATATATAGGGCATATGGAATTGCTGTCTCAGTTAATGAGTGTTGAAGCAGATGTGTAGCAATATGATTTAAGAACTGGCAACTGTACTTTTTTATATGTTATTGCTGGCTTTTTATTGTCTAGATAATGTGACGTGTGGAACAGTTTTTCCGAGGGAAGTTGTTAGGCTTTTTTGTCTCAAATACTAAATTCCAAGCGTTTTGCTCTAGAGTAGATAGGTAGCAGATTTCCAATTGGATCACTCAGGTTAAAGATGATGATGTAAATATTTTCCTTGACTCTGCTTTTGCCCTGTAGTGAGACAGGATGCAGTTTTAGTAATTATACTAGCCTCTTTATGGGTGAGGCATTTAAAAATACCAGAAGTCATAGTAATGTATTTTGGGCATGCCAAAACCCTTACCTATTCTATGTATCTACTTACCTACTGCATGTCAATTTAAATCAGACCTATCCCTGGAAACTGGAGTATGTTCAGCCAGCAACCAAGGGATGAGTGACTCGGGCAAGAGGGTATCTGCTTCTCCTTTCAGCAGTATAAATGTAGAAACATTCATTAGGTGTTTCTGTCTGGCCTGTGCTCTGGTTTCTTTTCAGTTATTTGTTTGGGAAACCGTGGAGTTTTTATTCTAAGTTGCGTTAGTGTTTAACTTTAGTCAAGAAATTTACTTTATATTATTTATATTTATTCCTTTTTTTTTCCAGCTTTATCTTTATTGTTTCAGAATAAAACATTTGTTACACAGCCTGCATTTGAAATTTTGTTTACTCTTTTGCACTGAAGGTCCCTCAGGATGACTACTTCCCGTTTTATTTCTATCCTGAAAATACTAAAGGGTTGATTGTCTCAGGATAGGGATGTTTTTGCTACTGCAGAGATTTGTGGAAAGGCAGGCAGCTCGTTCCTTCATCCTTCATTACATTTTGGCTAGTGTGTGGACAAGTCTGTTGGCTCTGGAAGAAGCTGTTTAAGGATTTTGTGAAGGCTCTTCTACAAGAAAGATGTGAATTATTATAGCAGAATTGGAAGCAATTGATAAGTTCTTTGACAGGTTGATGGTTTGAGCCTGTAGCCTTCTGTTCTCTCTTTCATGGAGTCCATGAAAATGGCTTTTTAGCGCCTATGTGTTGTTTGAGAAGGTTACATGAATCTAGCCATTTATAAACAGTCTGGATTTGGGAGTGCAGAGGTTGGTTGGGTTGTGCTTTGGACATTGGAGGTTACAGTCCAAGCCAGTTCCTGAGTTCCACTTGCCATGCCATCAAGCCTGAGTACCTGAATGATTTTCCTACTTGTAGGAAGCAAAATTTATACCTTCCTGCATACCATGGAGCTTAAAATAAATGAGTAATTTTATACATGCAATTCTGTCTCTCCTGTAGGCGATTTTGCTAAAGATCCAACAGACACATTGTTGCTTCTTTATGAATTTGAAGCAAGAGCCAAACTGAATGATCCTGGACTCAACCACCTTATGGAGTCAGTATGGGAACAGCCACAAATAGAGATCAAGACACTGGAAATCATTGCATGTAAGGGTTGCATTTGTATTTTTATAGTTCCTTAAGCTGTGAAAAATAGCTTATGTTACTTTTTATGGTGATTAGGATTACTGTGCATCGTGCATCTTGCATAAAATCAAGTGTAACCATATATGCCTTGTCCTGAAGCAAAAATGGGTATCAGCAATATTCAGAGATCTGTGTTTTGAAATATCATCTTATTACATGGAGGATGAATTTATGATGTCCTTCCATTTATAGAACCTGACACATTTGTGTAAGTTGTTAGTCTGGAAAGGATTGTTCACATGAACTGTTGCAAACTGCAAACTAGCACTTCTCTGTATTTTATCATGCTTTCATCACACAGTTCTAGGCATGCTTTCCTGAGAATAGAGTCTAAATTCCAAGGAAGATGTGTAAAATTTAAGGCTGCTATGCAAATCCTTGAAGGGATTCTGTAGGATTAAGCGCCTTTTTATATCCCTTGTCTTGAGGGAGTACAGGCCCAGACTTGGAAGATCTCACTCCTGCCTAATTTTTAAACCCAGATTTTCATGTTTCAGGATATCCACCTACCTCCAAAAAAAAAGAAAAAAAAAAAAAGGAACTAGAGGAACAATTAATTACCGTAGAACTTACTATCCTTGGGTTACTGCAACAGGAGACAGCAGAGGGAGTGTGTTAATTATTAAATGTACTGCACTTCTGTTGATGCTCGTTATAGTAAGTAAGCTGCAGAGAAGCAGTAGCTTGTGAGCAGCACAGACGTTAAGCGGATCTCTTTTTAGTTGTAACACAGGATCTGGGCAACGTATTGCAGTTTAGTGACCAAAGATAGAAAGCCTGGCTCAAGTAATCTCTTTCTTCTTTATTTCCTTCTGTTTTCAAGCATTAGCAATGGAGTCCCCAGCTCGGTATCCCTTACTTTGTAAGAAGGCTCTCAAGAGTGCTCTGAGCCTTCTCAGAAAACAGCCTGCTGTTGACACTGTGAGATTTAGGTTAGTGTAATCACATACCTTTGCATGAGCCTGTGATTGGGAATGTTGACAGGTAATAAGACCTGCAGCTTAGGAAAAAAAATGGCTTTTATTCTATGGGCTACATTCCATGCCTTGCTGACCGACCAGTATAACTCTGAAGTACCCATGGCTAATAGGTACTTAAGAGAATAGTAACATAAATCTGTTTACTAAGCATATTTTCCCAAACAGTGCATGTGCTATGAAATACTCCTTTTTTGCTCTGTTCTGATTCCCAGCAAGTGTGTACACAGTTTGATTAATCTCTCTCTACCACCCGGAGTAACAGACCTGGAGGCCTGTGTATTGCAAGAGGTGTGGGGCTACTTTGAAGATGCCCTGAGTGTGGTCAGCAGCACAGTAAGTTGAACAGAAAAAAGAATCGTACTGCTGAGCACATTTAAAATGCTGAGAACATTTAAAAACATTTTGATTAGAATGACAGTAATCTTTCCTCTTGCTTTCTACCTTTGCACACTGAACATGTTTTTGTAAATGGAGATTATTTTTCCAGATGGGTTTAAATCAGAGTAGAATTTAGATATCATTCTCACTTTTTGCTTAGTTCTGTTATATGAAATTTATTTAGGGACTAATTGCGTTCTTATTTTTCCCAATGACCTGAATTTAGATTCCTGTCTGTGAGTATTTGTTGCAGTGTATTCTGCTTGAACTTATTTCTATAAGGACAAGTGTACAGAGATTGAAATCTTTCTTTGGGTAAGGTCTTGCATTCCTGCTGCTCCTTTCAGGCCTGAAGCATATGCTTTACAGTGAAAATAGTTGTACTGAGGAAGTCATACATTTTTACACAGAATTTCAAAGACAATAATAATTTAAGGAATACTCCTGTTATTATGGATTAATGAAACCAGCCTTATGTTTCACAGCTTCACATAAGTGCATGTCTGCTTCTTCAGTCGTGTTTGAATGTCTCTTTTTTTTATAGAAATGACATAAAGATTCTGTTCCTTGTTTCCCAAAAAAGACTGTGTCGATGTTTGTGTCTGTTCTTGTTTAGAGATATGATTGAAATGTTAGTATGGACTGATATGCATAACAGCATAATTTCATCAGCACTAGAAGCCCTTTTTTCAATCTTATTCATGGCAGTAGATGATAATTGATACCACTCTAAGAGAAGGAAATCAGAGCAGCATATCAGAACATTGTCACTTAGGAAGCTGGAACACATCTTCTGATTTGTCCCCCCTATTCAGAAGTGGATGCCACATTTCAGAAACTCACTCTGTGTCCTTTTACTTATAATGAGAAGTATCTATCAAATGTGGAAGAAAAGATTCTTCCAGGCTTCAATTAAGGATTCACTTAAATTCATTGCTCATCCTTTGCTTATCCAGTTGAATCAATTCCCCTCCGATTCACAGCTTATGGAGTGCTCCAGCTTCTATTCTGTGGTCATCAGTAAGGGCAGCTTTCACTCTGGCAAACTCTTGCTGCAGCTACAGAGAAAATACAAAAAGACTGAATTGTTTGAGATGCAGGGAGCAGGCAGGTTTGGGGATATTCCCAACTATCTGGATAAACAGGAAAGCAGTGCAGGAGCTACTGCAGGCAGGCAGGTTTGGGGATATTCCCAACTATCTGGATAAACAGGAAAGCAGTGCAGGAGCTACTGCAGCCTGCCTATAGGTACTGCATAGGAAAGCATGCTTCCATTGCAGCATCATTCTCCAGCGGCACAGAAAACTTCATTCCCTGGCCTACCAGTAGGTAAGTGCCACATTATTTATCTGTGTTGGAAGCAAACTGCATGATAATGGTAGTAGGAATTCTGTCCTCTGCTTAGGAGAAAAAAAATCTTTGTTTTTCTGCTGTAATATTGAACTCTTATGCGCTCTTGATTAGTCAGATTTAAAGTGAAAACTCTATTTTTTGATAAGCTGTAGCTTTGTTTGTTGCTCTAGGAGGCTTACCCAGAGATAGAGATCCTTTGGTTGATGACAAGAGCCTGGAATACAGGGATATTTCAGTATAGCATTGGCAACTACAAGGAAGCTGAGCAGTGGTGTGGCCTGGGAATGCGTTTCCTCAGTCACTTAGGATCTCTGAAGAAAAGCTATGAGGGCCATGTAAGTGGAAGCAGATGGGTAAGAGGAGGTGAGAATGGATGTGTTAGGAATAGTTAGTAGTGGAGAGGAGTATGTGAGGGTTTTTTTGAGGATACGGATCTGGGTGAAGAAACCACTACAATCAGGAGCTGGTTGCAACTTCTATACCATTTTAAATACATCACTTAGAATAAGAGGTTTATGTACTCA
The DNA here is from genome assembly GCA_003342815.1 of Eudromia elegans. Classification (NCBI taxonomy): domain Eukaryota; kingdom Metazoa; phylum Chordata; class Aves; order Tinamiformes; family Tinamidae; genus Eudromia; species Eudromia elegans. The sequence continues at coordinate 155,063 of PTEX01000190.1, forward strand.
TGTAAAAATCAGCTATAAGCTATGCTTTATATTAGTACAAATAAATGCATCTTTCTTAGGTCAAACTGATTTGACTATATATATGTATATATATTTCTTTTGGTGCTTATATTCTCCAGATGATTGGTCTTTATAGTGAGGTTCTGGATAAGTTGGACAGAGCAAAAGGGCTTCTTCCACGTGAAGAGTAATGACAACCACAGCCGCATAGGAGGAGGACAGTGGTTCCTCTTGGAAACTTTCCATGGGATGGGACCTCTGCAGGGGTCACAGGAGCACTGGAAAAGAAACCAGAATTTCTCTCTCGCTGCCAGTTTTAAAGTTTTGCTCTTTTCTGTAAGTATTTATTAAAGAAATGTGTTTTCCTCTAGAGGTTCATTTTCATTCTGTAGCTGTTGCAAATAAATATTTAGCTTTCTCATGAGATGGGCCTGCTGGTGTATAAATGGTTAATTTAAATGCCTGGTCTTGATAGTAGTTGCACTGTGAACAATAAAAGTCTTTCAGGACCATGCCCCTCCTCTCAGGGTCTTGGCTGCCTTGCTTCGTGAGTATTTATCAGGTGCTTGTTCAGTGTGCAGCCCATTTCAATACGTGCAAGATTTCGGAGATGTTTGCCAGGATTGCCATTTAGTTTAAAAAAAAAAAGAAAAAAAGGCAAGTGCTCTCCTGCTAACAGCAAAGAAAAGAAAAAGAAAAGCTGAAGCTTTGACTAGGCACTGCTGCTTATTGACCACTGACCATAACACACCAGCTATGATTCACCGTGAGTTACGGCCAGAACGGTGACCATGGACAGGAAGAAATTGCATTAGTTCTACTGCTGTCTGAAAGCCTGATGTGCCTTGGCAGAAGAGCTTCTACTTGTGAAGCGCTCAGTGCAGGGCCTAGGCCCTTCCTGGCCAGAAATAATTGAAAAATTCAGCTGCACTGCTTATTTTCATCAAAGCTACAGGGCTGCCTGCTTTTGACAGGTGAGCAAGCCGCATATTAGCGATTCCTGCTTCGCTGCGTGCCAGGCTCTGCTTGCAGTCCCGCTGCTGGAAGTGGAAACCAGCCCTTCTCACCCGGCACATCCTCCTGGCTGCTCTGCAGCTGGATCCCAGCTCATTCCCTCAAAGCAGAGACACGTGGATGCAAAAGCCCCTGCAGCTTTTACAGCAGCGTAAGCAGGAACATACTGCATGAGGTATCTTTTAGTACTACACAGGTCAGCGTGAGCTTCTGAGTAATAGTGCGAGAGCGAAACCGCTCCAGGAGCAGATTTCACTGAAGACGGCAGCCGGGGAGGTTATCGGGAGTTTATAAATACGGTGCTTGTGGTAACAGATACTGGGTGCTGTGGTGAGGCTCCTTCCCTCACAACGTGCTCTTCTGAAACCTCCTCTCATTGCAAAATGGGTTAAGATCAAAAGAGATGGAGAATATATTGAAAGAGAAAGTAATAACTCTGACAGGCAGCTCCTGTCATGTGCAGAATTAAAGCACAGTGTTAACAAGGGCTGTGCCATGGCCTGGGACCATGCACCAGCTGGAAAAGTAAACCCAAAGCCCTGGGTGGATCGTAAGGTGAGACCTGAAACTAAATTAAAGAGAAATATGCCTTAAAAACCTGCAAACAGAATCTCAACAACAGGGAAATGACTTATGCAGGAAAGCACCAGCCCCAAGCAGTGCAGAGGCACGACTCAAGGTCATTCCACAGGCACCAGCGTGAGTCTGATTGAGACATTCCGGAAAGGAGGGAATGCTGAAGGGAGGGAGGGTGTTTTGACTCCTCCAGTGCCAGTTCCCAGAGAGGAAGACATCCCCTTCCTTCCCTTTAGGGAGGAATTGTAGGGCATGAAGCCAAAAATGCCGAATGCCCGGAAGGCCATTGGATCTGCCTGTCCTGCAAGGGGCAGGTTATCGGGGATGCATCGGGGATGAAGGCCCCTCTAACTCCAGATAGGCCTCAGGAATAGTTGGTGAAAGTTTTAGAGGATTTGGGAGCATAAATTTCCATACTAACACAACACGATGCTGAGAAGCTGGGTGGGCAATCCGGGCGGCACAGAGTTAAAATTCCTGGTGTGAATGGAGCAAGTGGTGTGTGACAAAGCGCCAAGGTCAATTGGTGGCTCCCGGGCAAAAAGCGCGCGTTGGCCGCTCGCTTTGTGATTGAAGAGGGTCAGGAAAATACCTTCAATTTCAGTGATTTAAGTGGACGAGCCTGGAGCATTGAAGAGAGGAGGCTGCAGTGCCTACACTTTGCACAGCCCCTGCACTCCCTCCTTCCAAGATTACCAAGGAACCCCCATATCTGATTGCTGTTGCAACACAGAATGGATTTGCTTAAGTGATAAGTGATTTAGGGAAAGGACAAATAATGTCCAGACCCTTCTCCCCAGGTGACTCCCCTGCCTGGCCTTTTTGGAACCAGACGAGAGGCAGCGTTTCATTATCAGCCCCCAGACGCTAGCACAGCCCCACTAGGAACTGCTGGACCAAATACTGCAAATCCAGCATGATTTTCTGTCGGTTCCTGTCCATTATATTTGCTCTTAGAGAAAGGCAAGTACTGGCAGTGGAAATACAACCATAACGAGGCAACCAGAGCTCTCATTGAAGAATTCAAAAGTTAAAAAGAATTAAATCAGTCGCGGGGTCCAGGACACCCTATCGGCCCTAGGGCAACCCAAAGGGGTTTCATGGACCCACCACTTACTGCAGCCTGTCCTATAGGGGCCCCAAGGGGATGAAAAGATGTTTGTTGTTTGCATTGGAAGGGACCCTCCTGCTCCGAGGGCACCCACGGAAGGGTAGACGGTAGGTGGCAATCTAAGGCCGTTGCATGCCGCGTTACCGGCGGCAGGCAGGGGCTGGAAGCAGGGGAATGCAGTGCACGAGCAGCAGAAACAGGAGCGGTTGTTTTAGCAGTCCAGTCGTGCATGCGAGACAAAGAGATCCCTGGTTTGGAGAAACCGGGATGAGTAATTCCTGCTAGGCAGAACCAGGAAATCACTTTTCCGAATGGGAAGGGGGAAAGCTCATGCCGAGGCTAGTCAAACAGCACCAGGTGGAATCAAAGGTAGATGCGTTAACTCAAATCTTTGTCATTTACAATCTATCCTAATGAAGCCCCGGAAACTATGGGTGCGTGCGTGCAAGAACCCTTCCCAACTTCTGTATTTATAGCTATTGGTACTATATATTTATAGCTATGAGCAGATGCAAGTGGAAGTTTGCTGCAATGGGGTGACCTGTGTCACCTGCTGAAAGGCATCCGAAAAGAAGGACAAAAATCCCTGACCATCCATAGTTCATCATGATCCAGAAGAAAAACAGTGTTCCAGAAAGAGGGAGACAGGAGGGAGAACATGTGCAGTGGGAAACTCTTCTTGGATGGTCACCAACGGCAACAGGAATTGTTAATCTCCTGCTCCATCCATTTTACTGTCTCTAATGCTCTTGTATCTATCAATCACCATCATATTGAGCAGGAGGGTCTGGGGCGGGGTGAAACCATAACCCATGTTCCACCCCCCCAAACATGTTAGTGCATTAGTAATGGCCTAAGCTAGTACATAATTAATAGCGCTCCGTTAGGCTAAAGCTCTTTCCTTGACGGGGACCTGTGAGAGTGTCTCTGATCCATACGACATTCCCGGCACAGGGAAGGATCAACAGCCCGCCTATGGTGATCGTGGCCTGTAGCCACGGCCTGTTGGCCGAGCCTGGACCCCAGATCCCTCCGAGGAGGGGTTTGGAAAGGAGGCGGCTCCAGGCCGAGCCGCAGGGCCCGCCGGGAGGGTCTCCGGGCTGCTCCCTTGGCCCCGCTCCCCGCGGCGGGCTGGCCCTTGCTGTCCGATCTCCGTCCTTCCTCACTAACACGCGTCGCTGCTTCTCTCACACGTGGAGCGCAGCTCTCCTCAACACTCCCAACCATTCCGGGGCTGCAGCTGGGCTTTCCGGTGACCATTCCCAATGGGATAGCTCGCTGCCAGCTCCTGGCCTCCATGTTTCTTTCACTGCGCTCAAGGCAGCCTGGCCAGGAGGGCAGTGGGGGTAGAGCCCGATTGACCAGCCAGGCTCTACTAGGGACACAGAAGGGTTGAAGGGACCTCTAGGGATCCTCTATTCCAACCTCCTGCTCCCAGAGCACGGGGAGCAGGTGGCATGCTGGGTGGGTTTGGAAGGTCTCCAGAGCAGGAGCCTCCACAGCCTCTCCAGGCAGCCTGTGCCAGGGCTCTGTCCCCCTCACAGCAAAGAGGTTCCTCCTCACAGGGACATGGAACTGCCTGGGTTTCAACTTATGCCCCTTACCCCTTGTCCCGTCACTGGCCTCCACCAAGAGCTTGGCCCCATCTTTACATTCTCCCCTCAGGTACTTAGACACATTGAGCAGATCCCCTCTCAGTCTTGTCTTCTCCATCCTGAACAGGCCCTGCTCACTTAGTCTTTCCTCCCACAGTAGATGCTCCAGTCCCGTCATCATTGTTGTCACTACCCTGGACCTTCCCTAGAAGCTCCAGGTCCCTCTCGTTCCGGGGAGCCCAGACCTGCCCGCTCCAGCCCTCAAAGGGAGTTAGTTATGGAGCTGCACCGGAGCCGAGGAGAATCCCTGTTCCCTCATGGTGAGGGGAAGGAACCGCTCCCTGTGCCGGGCTGGGCGCAGAGCAGAAACCCACCCAAAACGTGGAGGAAAGAGAAGCGACCGCTCACCTGCCGCGCGCTCTGCTCCGGGCTGCCGCTGGCGGCTCCCCACTGCCCTAAGCAGCAACCAAGGCAAGTGGATGAAGCCTGAAGCTCCACAGGGGCTTGGGCAGCAGCTCTGGTGGAGAATGGCCAGACACCAGGAACGGAGAGGGGACAGCAAGGAAGCCCCGTTACCCCTCCCAGTGCAGGGCTGGCGGGGCAGGCGGTTCATTAACGGGTGAGGAGCAGCACGGCCCCCTGAAGCCGGAGCCACTTAGAGCTGATTTCCCACAGCTGGTTGAGGGCAGATCAGTCTCTGTGGCGGCAGCTGCGGCCGAGTGAATTGAGAGGAATCAGCCACCTCCCCTCGTCCCGCTGCAGACTGAGCCGCTTCCTCCGAGCCCTTCCCTTGCTCTGCGGCTGCCTCGGCAGCACGTGTATATGTATATATTTTATATATATATATATGTTTATTGGTAACACGACCATGGTGGCAGGCAGCACCATCAGCAAGTGCCCAAGCGCCAGGTCCGCCCCAGGGCTGGACTCAGTGGGAACGTCTCGATCCCAGGCCTCTTTGCAGGGACACGATGGGGCTGGTGCCTCCAGCGGCATCACGAGCAGCCTCCGTCCAAGTGACTGGCCAAGGGGTGGGCGCCGGCGCTCGGTGGGTTTGGGGCTTTGGACGGCAGCTCTGGGGGCTGCGGGAGCCCAGGCGGCTCCATGGGCAGCGGCGGCTCCACCAGGACACGGCCCACGGCCGGCACCGCGTCCCATCGCGCCCTGTGCTCAGCCCGGAGCGGTGGGAACAGCTCCGGCACCGCGGGGCCTTTCGGAAGCGAGTGGGCAAAAAGGCACAAAGCCCCATGCCAGCAATGGGGCTGCCAAGCACTGGGATGGGGGCACCCTGTGCTCCAGAGCGGAGCCTGGCACCGGCCCAAGGGTCCCTGCGGAGCCAGGAGAGCCGGGAGCTGCTGCCTCCTACCTAAACCCCGCAGATCTAGACTCTACTTACAATAGAACCAGCTTAAAAAATAAGTTAAAAAAACTGGATTTTATACCCGTTCAGTTCATTATTAACAAGAGGAGGAAAAAAAATGGAATAATGGAGAGAGAGAGAGAGAGAGAGAAAAATAATAATAAAAAAAAGCCAACACAGCAACACAATATGGTTTTGGTTTAACATCAACTTAAAAAAATAGAACCAAAAGGAAACCTCTCATGCAAACACAGAGGGTGGCGTGTAAAACAATGTGCAATTTAATATGTAGCATCATCCATTCTCTTGCTCTGCAGCCTCCTGCTCGGTCCGCCCGCGTCGCCGGCTCCGGGCGGGGGTCCTGGGGGGCACGGGGGCCGCTGGCCGAGACGGCGCTCGCGTCTGCCCCGCGTCCTGCCCACGGCACGGCGCCGCGGGCACATCCTTGCAATAACACGGTACCGCCGAAGAGGTCCCTCCGGTTTCCTAGTCCACACATATATATATATAATATATATATAATATCTCTCTCTATATTATATATAAATTACATATACAGATAAATAAAATGCTTTCTGCCGCCTTTCTGTCGCGCTGTTCAGAGCTGCTCGACAGTCACGCTTGGAAAGTCGCCCCTGGAGCTCTGGGACTAGCTCGTGTTCTCAGAGTCCACTGCGTCACTTGTGTCTTACATTAGTCCTTAGCCGCCTCCTCCCATCTTGATTCTTGGTTTAGTTAATAATAATAATAATAATAATAATAATTATAATAAAAAACGACTCTTGAATGGGTTCTCATCTGTCTCTAATGGAGCAATGGGAAGGTCCATGCAGGAATGGTGGGAACAGTCACGTGATGAATGAGATCAGTTCATCCCAACAAAAGAAACAGGACTAGAAAACTCAATTTTGCGACGATCTAAAAAAGGGGGCAGGAATAGTTTTCACATCCCCCCCTTGGGGCAGAGGGCTCGGGTGGGGTGGGACTTCAGAGATCTTCTGCTCACAGGGAAGCAGACGGGGGACATCTTCAGAGCTTCTCGAGGGACGGGACCCAGATGTAGTGCCCGGACTGGTCCTCGATGATCTGTTTGATTTTGCTGTAGATTTCTTCGAGAGAGTCTCCTTGTACGATGGCTGCAAGAGGAGAGAACAAGCAACAGGCTGAGCCTCTGGGGGCACCAAAGGCACCGGGATAGTGCGGCCGGGCACCGGAGCTCGGGCACCGGAGCCCCAACAGGCCCGTGGTGACAAGAGGATTCAACCAGTGTGCCCAGGAGGATTAGAGGGAGCTCAGGCAGAGCCACTTGGGGCTACGAGGTGCTGCTTTTTAGGGATGCAGTGGTTAGGGTGGGATAATTGCTCCCTGCTCCACAGGGAACGGTTACCACATACTGGATAGAAGAGGAGCTGCTCTGCCCCTCTGCCCGCTCGTGGTTTTCCAGAATTAATCACGTTCCGAACGCAATTCCTGCGTGCTCAAGGCTGCCCGTGTCACGAGCTGCTCGCTCGTGCAGGCACACATTGCCAGGCAGCCCCAGACTGACTCTGCAGCAAAGACTGCTTAGGAAGTCAGCCAAATTTCCAGTCTCTTTTTGGGAGATGTTTTGTAATAACCCAGGACAAGACTTCATCGTTTAGGTCACTTCTTATCTTCCTGCTTTCAAGTGAGCCTTTTTTTGAATATGCTCCCATTCCCCAGCACAACGGGCCGGATTTCCCGGAGCTGTGGAGCACCATGAATACAGGCTGTGCTTCTGCCTCGTTTTTTTTTAAATCAAAGAGGGTGATAGAGTTTCACCAGCCCAGAAAACGCTGCCTGACAACTCGTGCCCTTCTCTAGGGCAGGTTTGCTCTCATCCACTGCTCTCCGGGCAGCCCCTTTGGAGGCCACGTTGGCAGAGGGCCCTTTCTTCTCGCTTTGCTGGAGCTGGACCTTTTCCCATGCCCCAGCAGCAGGGCAGGGCTGCTGGAGGGGTCACAGCCGCTGGCTTAAAAACAGAAGGGAAGGGCCACAAGGCTGCCCAGGCCTCACCTGTGAAATACTCTCCGAACTCCTGCTCGAGTTTCATGGCTTTGTCGAAGACCTTGTTGGCCTGTTCGTACGTCTGCCTCCGGTTCATCTCCCTGCCGTGCACAAAAAGCAGAAATTTAGCTCCGTTTCTTAGCCATGAACAAAAGCAAAAGCAAAAATAGTCCTGACAGACCAAGGGTGCCTGCAACCCCCAACCCCACAGGCTCTTTGGCTGCCCTGGCAGCTCAGGTGACGTTCCTTTCATTGTCACCTTCTTTTCATTTCACCATGACCCAGACTAAAATCCTCTGCATTTGCAGGACCACTGTGGGAATCTCTCTGCTTTTCCAGAGTGTGTCACCACCCTCCTCGCCTAGGTTCCCTCAGGTTTACACATTACCAAAAATAAGCAATTCTGCAGCAGTGGCTTCTGGCTTAAGAAGGTCTTTTCCCTGTCCCTTTGGTGCCAGCAGAACCCGGCATCTTCAGAGCCTCCCTCCACCACCGACTTTCCCCACGGACAGCCCTGCTCCGGGGAGCCGCAAGCTCCGCTCTCCCCTGTGAGGGATGTGAGCAGCGGGACAAGCAGCCGGTCCCCCTTGGGCACACGGGAGCCGCGTCCCCTCCGCGGTCCCCAGGGCTGTCCCCAAAGCAGCCCAACACCGTGGAGCTTGGGCAGCTCTCCCGGCTGCACCCAGGGGAGCTGGCTGCATCTGTAAACACTTGCACATGTCCTGTCCTCCCCAAGGGAAGGGCTTTAGGGTCAATCAGGGCATGGTGACAGGATGCACTGGGGCATCAGGCTACTGTAGCATACACAGGGTGACCACAGAGGCAGCAACAGGCCCAGATACTCTTAACAAGGAGTTCAGCAGCAGCACCTCTGCTGCTTGCTAAGGAGCTTCCTAAGAACCAGCACAAACACGACCCACCCCAAACGTCCAGGGCTGATTGCCCCGAGCGGCTGAGAACACGCGCTGCACTTACATGAGAGCTTCAATAGATTTTGGTTTGATGAAAATGGCAATGGGATAAAGTTGTGCTTGTTGCAACCTCTTGATAGCATTGCCAGACACATCCAGGATGCAGTGCTTGCCCTGCAAAAGAGACGGGCGGGATCAGAGCTACCTGCCTGGGCTGCAAAGCACAGTTTCCCCCTGCAGAGCCGACGCCAGCGGCCTCATCCCTGCCATGCAGGCCAGCCTGAGCGCACGAGAGCGGCTCCTTCCCCAGCACGGGGCCCACGAGCTGGCAGCGCAGCCCTGCTGCTGCTACCACCACCGGGCACCTCTGCCCCAATTGCCCCAGCGCGAGGCTGGCGCCGCCAGTGCCAGCGTTTCGGTGGAGTTTGGGCAAGGAGGGCACGAGTGGGACTCGCTCCTCCCTTGCTGAACGTGGTCCCAGCCCTTCGCTAGCAGCAAGGGCAGAGCAACCGTGGTGCCAACACGGCTGGGCGCTGCCCCACGGCGCCGCTCAGCACTCACCCTCTCCGCGACCGCCCGCACCGACTGGATGCTGGTCCCGTAGAGGTTGTCGTTGAACTGCCCGGCCTCTATGAACTTGTTGTCCTGGATGTCCTTCTCCATCTGCTCCCGGGACACGACGAAGTGGTAGTCCTGCCCGTCCACCTCGTTCTCGCGCCGCGGCCGGGTGGTGTCTGCGGGAGAGAGGCCGTGTCAGCGCCCGGAGCGCGCGCCGGCCGCACCGCGTCGCGCCGCATCGCGTCCTCCCGCCGGCCGGGCTTACGCGGCACGCAGGAGCCGAACTTGTGCGGGAACTCGGAGATGAGGTCGTCGTTGACGCGGTCCTTCGTCGGCCCCAGGATGATCACCGGCCTCGCGTAGTGAACTGCGGAGGGAGACGCAGCCTGAGACCCAGGGGCAGCTCAGCCCGTGCCGCAGCTCTCGCTGGAGCACCCTGTGACCTGCCCATGGGCGCGAGGAGCCGCCCTGCACCCGTGGCTGGGCCGGCCAGCAAGCTCGGGGGCCACCGAGCCAAGCTCTGCACCCAGGACAGCGCCGGCTCCTCCTCGTGCCTTCCCAGATGGGGTAACAGGACGACACAGAACTGCACAGCAGAGGTGCCAAGCCCAGGGCTGCTTAACCCAGGAAAGGGGCAACGGGGAGCGAGTGTTTAACAAGAGTCTGCCATAAACCAGGGCGAGCAGTGAGCGAAGCAGCACCAGCTACTCGCTGGGCGTCAGATGCTGAATGATCAGGCGGGAGCTCTGAAACCGCCTGTGCCCCATTCACCCACACGACCCTCCGCCACGAGCGCTGTGCGGTGCCCGGAGGAGCCCAGGGGTGCAAGGCCGGCAGCCGCAGCACCCACGGGCACGATGAGGGCAGCGGGGCAGCCCGGCGCCAGCACTTACTTTCTTGCCGTGTCACTGGTTCGTACGAGAGAATCGTGTCCTCTTGTCCTTCTGGAACAGGGAGAGGTGGGTGAGCGCGTGCCGGCCCCAGCCCCGGCCCATGGGAACCCACAGGTGCCCCTAGCCCCTGCAAGCGGCCCAGGGAAGCGCCAGCCTCCGACCCCAACGCCAGCGGGATGCCGGGCACTTACTGGAACTGCTCTCGCTGTCGCTGGTGTTGGACGTGACCCCCTCTGCAAGGCAAGCGGAGAGAGGCTGGTTCAGAGGTGGCGCTGGCCCCGGGGTCGGGGAGGCAGCGCCCGCAGCAGGGACCGCGGAGCGGGGATGAGGTGGGTGCTCCGGTGCCAGCCCCGTGGGGAACGCCGGGCTCAGCACCCACGGGACGCTGCACGGGCCCCAGAGCGGCTCTCAAGGGCAGTGTCCATGGGACAGAGCCGCCGGGACCGTTGGGTCCCGGAGCGGAGCAGGATCCTGCGCGGTGGGAAGGGTGCCGAGGAGGAGCTGGCGCAGCAGGCACACGGGGACAGGGGACAACGCAAGGCTATGGCCAACCGCGTCTGCCCGGCGACGGCGCCTCCGGGCCCGGTGCTGGCACCGACCAGGTTGGGGCAGAGCTGGGGACTTTGCTCGCTCAGGCTGACACCAGCACCGGCACCGGAGCACACGGAGGCGCCTCCAGCTGCCCCTGCGAACGAGGCCCCCAGTGACCCGGCTCTCGCTCCAACAGCAGCAGACTCCGAGCAGGAGAAGGCCCCGCTCGCCCTGGCTCCCGCGGGCCGTCGCGTGCGCCCAGGGCACGGCCGAGCCGCCGTGTCCCATCCCGCACGCGCCCCGGAGCCGCCACCGGAGCGGGACGGGGTGCTGGTGCCCGGGCGGGGGCAGCGGCCTCCCCCCAGGCAGCAGGCAGCCATGCCCAGGGAGCGATGCGCGTCGAGAGGCGACTTACTCAGGTTCTTTGCTCCATAATAATCGTCACTTAACCCAGGGAAGTCCTGATTTCACAGACAGCAAGAAGGAGAAGGAGGAGAGGGGGAGAAAAGAGAGCGCGGGACAGGGGGAGGCAGAGAGAGAGGGGAGGAAGAAGACAGAGCCAGGTGAGCATTAGTGACCAGAGTGCACAACGGCCCAGAGCTGCAACTGCAAGTGAGGTTAAGGCACGTTTCCAAGAGGACGGAGCCATCCAACAGCCCCATCCCACCCTGCACTGATGAGCCGAGCCCAGCCGAGCACCCCCTTGTGCCCCGGAGCCCCCAGTGCCCGGGCAGGCGATCCGGAGGGACCCGGAGGTGCCAGCGTGCTCCGCGACCCTCAGGGGCTGCAGCAGCATTGCCCAGAGAAGGGGAGGGCAATTCTCCGGCCTAGAGCTGTGCCCAGGGCCCTGTGTGCCCTCCTCCTCTCCTACCCTCCTCTTAACACGTGGGAAGAGCCTGCGTAAGCCCTTGGCTGAGCTGCTGGTGGGCAGGGAGGCAGACAGGAGCATCCCACATGAGCCTGGGTGATCCTGCCTGTGCTGGGAGCCTGAGGGAGCTGCCGTATGGGAGCGCTGGGTGCTCCCCAGAACCAGCGACCAGGGCCAGGTCTCCATCCCTGCACGTGGACAGGGCCCCTGCATGGCCGGGCAGGGCTCCCTCGTGCCCACGGGAAGCGCCAAGAGGCCAGGGAGATGCAGCTCGGAGTCTCTTCCTTCCATAGGAGGCAGCGGCCAAGACAGCCAGCCCCTCAGCCCTTACAAACACAGGAGCATCTTGGAGCAACTCGGCCTGCCCTTGCTCAGGGGCAGGGGACTGGAGAGGGGGACGGAGGGAGCAGAGCCCACAGCACAGCAGGGAGAGCAGGGGAGGCAGAGCGGAGGCTGAGGCGAGTGTAAACTGGTGAAAGGATGAAAACATCAAACATGAGAGACAGAGAGAGCGGGAGAACCTGTGCAGAGGACGGGTAATGACGCGGCCGCCACGTCTCCTGCCTGGGAGCTCGCTGGCTGCAAGGGGACGAGTGACGAGGTCCCCTCGCCTCGCTGGCGCCTGCCCCACGCACTGCGGGAGGCGCCGCTTTAGTTTCTAGCTCCGCTCCCTCCCTAGCTGGAGCCGTGAGCGAGGAGCCCAGGGCCTGAAGCAGCCGCTGTGGGGGAAGGCCAGACAAGGTGCTGCTGCTCTTCCTGCCCGCGTTCAGCAGGGCAGGGAAGGCGCCTCCTCCCCAAGGCTCCCAAGGGAGAGAAGCTGCTCCTAGGGTCACATCTGTGAGTGCTTACGCCTAGGGAAGCACTGGCTGCGAGTATCGGTGCCGAGCTCTCCTGCCCGCAGGCGGGGTTGCACGCTTGCCCTCCTGGCCAGCTGCTACTTACGTTCCTGTCCGCCGCTCTCCTGGGCCAGGTTCTCTTTGCTCTTGTAAAATGGAAACTTTCGAGAGAGGCGGAAACTCTTTTTACGTTTCGTTTTGATCGACTGTGAAGAACATGGAGATGGAAGGAGGGACAGAAAAAACAATGGTGTTTAACGCATGCAAGAAAAATTAAAAATGAAGAGACAATGAGGAGCTGTGTCAGGGCAGTTACCTTTTAAATGAAATCATGAGGATTACATGAAAACTATAATGCAGGAGAAAAATTAAGTGTAAAGAAAAATGTGTTTTTAGGGATGTTGGGAAGCTGACTAGACAAATGGGCAGTTTGGCAGGAGCAAGGCCATTTCTCCCTTCCTCATCTTAGCTCCAGCACTCGCTCTGAGGGAGGTTACACTCGCCCGCATGAGTCGCCTGCAGTCAGCTCCAAGCACCGTGATGTGCGTGGGCCGCGGTGACACGTGCTCTGCTCCCTGCGCCCCTGCACGGGCATCCTGCTACGGACCCGGGGGTCCTTCCCATCCGCTCCCGCTCCGAGCCCTGCACTCGAGGCGGACGCAGGGAGAAGTCCAGTTGTGCTGCTCTTTGGTTTGGTACCGCTCCAGCTGCCACTGGGAATGCTGCCCTGTCCGCTGGGATTCATCCTGCCCCACTAGCTACAGGCTCAGGACGAGCTGCTGCGTCCCACCTCGAGCACTTACCCTGTTAGACTCTATCATGCCAGTCCTGGCGTGGAACTTCACTGTTTTCAACCGCGCTCTCTCCTTCTTTTCCACCCTGATTGGAAGTTAAAAGGGAGAAAGATCTGCTAGTCCTGGGCCCGTGAGTTGGGAGCATCCTTGCGTGGGGGTCCCCGCTGCATGGAGGGCTCCTTTCCTGAGATGGACCGAGGTGGCAGCCTGTCCTGGGTCTGACCAGGACCCCGAGAGACCGAGAAACCACCCTCCAAGTCTGCAGGAGAGGGAACAAGCCAGCCTTCCTGGTCGGGAGGGATGGAGGATGAATGGAGATGGGGCACACATGCGTGTGAGGGGCTCCGGGCGGAGTCCCGGGGGAGATGAAGGCCAGCTCGCCCTCGGGACAGCAAGGATGAGCGCGCTCTTTGCGGAAGCTGCGTGGCGGGAGCAGGGCTCTGCTCAAACGCTGCTCCAGGTCACCCAGCTCGGCTCTGCCAAAGGACGCGGCAGCGCCGACTCCCGCAGCGGGGGATGACGGCTGGGCCCGCGGGAGCTGCGCACACAGCCAGCAAGCTGCAGGCAGGGGACAAGCACCTCTGAGGGGCAGCGCTGGGCTCACCCACGGGCCGGGTCTGCGGCGGGGCCCGCAGAGCCTGGAGACCATCGGGAGGTGGGCAGAGCTCCCTGCTCCCCAGCCTCCAGGGAGACTTGGCTCACAGAGCTGCACAGACTGGCCCCGGCTGCAAGGAGTGGCCTCGTCCTTGTGTCATTGCCGTGACTTTGCTCCCATGTGGAGCCCAGGATTGGCTGGCGTCCCCCTTTTCCATCCCTCCGGGCACCGTGTGCAGCTGAGGGCTCCCGCCCGGAGCCGGAGTCCAGCCCCGCTCCGGTGCAGCTCAAGGAGACCCGCGCACAGCCCCGGTGCCCTTCACGCTGCCGCAGCGGCACAGACGGGCGCCAAGCACCGGCACCGCGGGGACACTTCTGCCACACGGCACCACCCTGGGCAGCGCCAGGCCACGAGGAGCAGGGCCAGGGCACCATGCGGTGGCTACTGCCCACAGGAACTCACCTCTTCTTGCTGGGGATGACCCCGATCTGCTCGCTCTCGCCGTGGGGCGTCACCAGCCTCGCCTGCCACCACTCGTCGTCGGAGGCGTTGATGACATGGAGGATGTCCCCGTAGGAGAAGCTGAGCCCCTGGCTGGGCAAGCAACTGTCCCGGGTCCTGTCATAGTCAAACAGGGCTCTGCAAAGGAGCAGAGAGAGGAGTGAAGCCTTCCCTGCCTGCGTGAGCAGCGGGCAAAGCAGGTGCCACCGAGGATCCCCAAGGATTAAAATCATCCTTGGAAAACCGCCTGCTGTGCTTAGCTGGTAGCCCTTGCACAGGCTGGATCACTCAGCACAAACCCAGAGGTCTGGGATGCAGAAACACCCATCCCCAGCCACCAGAGCAGCTCCCGGCCTTAGCTGCGAGGTACCCACGGCCGCATGAACGTGGACAAACCCTGGGGCTGGAAGGCATCGACACGCAGACGTTCCGAGCCCCCGCAGTCTCAAGAACACACAGAGCCCGCGCACAGGGTCTGGGGGCACCTCCAAGAGCACCCCAGCTCCAGAGACACCCGCCGGGCCCCGTCCCGCTCCTGGTGCCGCTGCGGGAGCGTCTCCCTCCCCGCCGGCCGCCCCGATGCAGAACCACAACCGCGTGTCCTTGCTCTGCTCGCTGCCCGGGGAGGCCGAGGTGCACAGCAGGCACCGCCGATTTCCTGGCGATGTTTGTAAACAGAACATCCCTCCTGCGCGAGCAACACGACGCTTTAGACCCAAGGCTGCACCGGTGGCCGTCTCGTCGGGAAGCTGCTTCCCATGACAGCAGAAAACTCCTCAAAAATCCCCCGTTCTCCATTCCAATCTCAGGAAACTTCTCAAAAATCCCCAATTCTCCGCTGCCTCCCTCATCTGCACCAGATGACATCAGGCTCCAGCACCACCCTTGCAAGGGACAGGAGCAACCTGCAGCTCAGCGCTCTGGGTCGAACGGTCACAATCTCATTCCCTTTCCTCTCTGCTCCGATGCCGAGACATTCCCGCCTGGGGAGCAGCAGAAACCAAGCACACAGAGGAAGGAATCACCTGCATGAGACATAAGGGGCTGCCTCTGAAGAGAGGAAGGAAACACAAGCAGCAATTCCCTGCCCTGCTCACCACCCGCTCCGGCACGAGCGCCCTTAACCAACACAGAACAAGTGGCACCGAGTTTGAAGACGAGTCCCTTCAACCGCGGCTCCAAACCCAGTGAAGGCAATGGGCACGTGGTACCCCAGGCTCCTGCAGAGCTGCTGCCTGCATCACTCACACTCACAAACTGCTTCCCTGCTGCACGCACCAAGACCCCTCCGCTCGCCCCGCACGGTGGCTCCAGGACACCAGAGGGAAGGAGGAATTCCCACGGGGCTCCAAAGCCCCCTGGCGCTGCCTGGCTGAGCCGCAGGCCCCTCGTGGAGCGGATGCAGCTGCAGAAGCTCAGGAGGGAGCAGGAGCAGCAGGACTCCCCTCAGCTCCGGCCATGGGAGCGCTCGCTGCTCCCGCTTCCCATTCCAGCTCGCTCGAGGCGCACGAGCCATGGCCAAAGCAGTCGCGGGCCCTGCAGGAGGCTCCGGAGGGCAGAACCCGGGCATGGCCCCGCGCTCGGCACAGCGCTGGCCCTTGGGCTAGAGCGGGCAGCAGCCCCTGCGGCGCCCGCTCCGTGCCAAGAGATAAGGCTGCTGCACGCCTGCCACGGCCCTGCGGGAATAGCATGAGCTGCGGCCCCACAGAACTGGTCAGGCAGGTTCCAAAACAAACCCGAAGTCAACGTGGGGCGGCACGCGGCCTTCCCAAGCGCAGAGCCTGCCCAGCTCCTGCGGCAGGGTCAGGGATGCAGCCGGAGTGACTGGCGGCGAGCAGGATCAGCAGCTCCTCCGCATGCCCGGAAAGGGGTCCTAGCCTTGGACCTGCTTGATGCCCCAGCATCAAGGCACAAAATGCTCTTGGAATGGTCTTGGTGCTGGCGGGAAGGGTGCCCAGGCCGTGTGTCCGCACTCTGTGCCTGGCCTGGCTTGTGGCACGTGCCCCTCGCTGCAAACAGACCTCGGAGCAGATGGCCCGGCCACGGAGCGGGAACGCACCGTGCCAGGGACGCGCCAGGGACCCAGTGCCACAGCCAGAGCCCTGGGTGAGCCTGTGTCCCCATGCAGGGCGCCCAGGGGCAGCCGAGCTGCTCCGCGGTGCCGCACACGGGATGGCTGCGGCGGTGCGGGGGCCACCATGTGGGGACAGGGTCACCCGTCGCTGGTACCGCGCGGCCCCACGGCGCTGACACAAGCGCTTCGCCAGCGCCGCCCGTAATTGATGCCCGTCCGCAGCCGCGGCGCAGCCGGTTTCAGGCAAACCGTGCCCGAAACTACCCCGCCCAGCAGCGCCGAGCGGAGCTTCCGCCTCGGAGCCGGCCGGCTGCGCCGGGGAAGGGCCACGGCTGCCCCATGTCCACCCGCTCCCATCCACGTAGCCTGGCGGTTCTCGGGAGATGCTCGACCCCAAGAGCCATCCGGACCATGGAGGAGCCCTGGGCTTTGCAGGAGTGCAATCCCAATCCATGCAGGGCTAGGGAGCAGGGCGCTCGCACACTCGCTTCAGCCTCGACCTGGCCACAACGATGTCGCTGCGGTCACAAGGATTCTAACGAGGTGGCACCGGAGCTCGTCACCCCTGGCCCAGGGCTCTCCGTGCACCGTGTCCCTTGCTGCTGCCAAAGTGGCTTGCGCAGGGCGAGGATTTATGAGATTATTTTAATTAACAAGTTAAAGTCATTTGTTCGCCGTTGCTCCGCCGATTCTTATCTGGAATCGGAGGCAGGTCGGGAGCGCGATGCCGGAGCGTCGCGCACGGGCCCGGGGCTGCTGCTTAACCCCCGTCTGCTCCGAGCCTGGCCTCGAGCCAGCGGCACATGTAGGGATCAAAGCCATAATCTTCCTAAGAGCTCATCTCCCCTCCAGCCAGATCCTGCCGCAGGAACAGCAGGGGAGGAGAGGCAGAGAAGCCAGTTAGTGGAGAGCGCTTAGCAGGGAGCGCCCTGCTCGTCCCGAGGCGCCAGGGCAGCTCCAGGTGCAAGGAGCCCCTGCGCTCGGCGGCTCCCTCCCTGCCAAAGGGGACGTGCCGGGCGGGAATGGCACCATGTGGGGCCGCTCCTGCACGGGGGAGCCCAGGACGGCTGCCGAGCTCAGCTCGGAGCGCTGCTCCAAGGCCCGCGGCAGGGCGCACAGTGCTGCCCGGGGCACGGCACCACTGGCACAGGCACTCCAGGCAACTCCTCACGCCAGTGCCGCGCGTCTCCCTGCAGATCCACGTGGTTCCTCGCTGCCGCGAGGGCCTCTGGAAGCGGCTGCACGGCCCAGCGCAGCCCGGTTCAGCGCAGAGGAACCGGCACTGCCCCTGGCCCTGCTCCTTCCAGCACCCGGCAGCCTGGGCGTCCGTGTCTCCATTCACGTGCCCTGCCTTGGAGCACAGGGAATCCTGCCCTCCAAAGTGGGGAAAGGGTCCCGCAAAGGGGTGCTGCAGGAGCCCCCCAAAGTGACGAGCTGCTCGTGGCTAGATGTCCCTGACGCATCCTGTGTCCTTGTCCCCACCGCCAGGCACCAGGACGGCTCCTGGGGAGTGCCTGCTGCCCCATGGCCGGAACAGCCCATTCCTCGCACATGGCTTCCTGGTGAGCGCTGGCACCGAGCCGCACCGTGAACTCAGAACACTGAGACACACAGAATGCCCCCTTGGGAGGAAGGGTCTCCTCCTCCACGCAAAACCGGCAATGAGACCACCAGATCATCCCCAAAATCGGGAAGCGGAGGTGAGCGTGGAGCTCTCCTACTCCTGTGTCCGTGAGTCCATGCAAAGGACAGACCTGTGCCAGCCACGGGACGATGCCCCATCCCACCCGCAACACGTCCACGCCAGGTGGCCTGGAGTGGGGACATGGGCAGCAAGAGCCTTACCGGACGTAGAGGGACCTCTTCTCGCTGGTGCGGAGCGAGCCGGAGCCGGAGCTCATGCTGCTGTTCATCATCTGCTCCCGCAGGTCGTGGATCTTGGACTCGAAGCGGCTGTACTCTGCGGAGAGAGGCAGCGTCGGCGCCGAGCCGGGCGGCGCTCCGAGCGCACGGAGCGGGACCAGGCCCTGCTCGCGGCTCCCAGCCCGCAGGCCCCTCGCCCTGGACACGCCGTGGGAAGCGAGGACGGCCAGGACAGGGACAAGGCAGGAGCCCCGGGGGGGAAGGGCGCGGAGCCCATGTCACCCGTGTCACCTCTGCTTCCTCGGGCTGTCCCCAGGGCACAAGGCGCATCGGGAAGGGCTCCCGGCGGCCCTGGGAAGGGGCAGAGGGGGAATGCGGCTCCCGCGGCCCCACCTGCGAGCGCCCGGCGCGACCTTCGCCTGGGTGCAAAGGTCGGCGCGCGGGCCAGGGCGGAGGCGCCACTCCTGCCCATCCGGCGCGGGCCGGGACACGCTCGGCCCCCACGGGAGATGCAGACGGAGCCGCACAGGAAGCCCTGCTCCAGCTGAGCAGGCGCTCCACGGGGCCTTCCCAGCCTCAGGAATAATTTGCCATTCCCAAGGGTTGTGAAAGCCCTGTCGGCACGAGCGCTCCTGCCAATGCAGGAGTGCGTTTCCCTCCTGCGGCTGATCCGGAGCGGGCGGCCAAGCACTACCCTGGTCAAAGCACCGGGTGCCGGGCAGCTCTGAGGCTGGGAACGCGGCCGGGACGCGGGCGCTGATCCCGGTCCGTGCCCAGCCTGGAGCTGCCTCCGCGGGCAGGGACTGAGCAGCCTCCTCGGGAAGCAGAGGGACCCGTCATGGCCCTCCGGCTGCTTCTGCAGCCGCCCGAGGCCCTGGGCAATCCCTGGGGCTGCCCGAGTAGCCTCACGGTCTCGCCCCGCGCCCGAGAGCCAGAGCAGCATTTTTCCTTAAAACAAGACTAAAAAAAGAAAAAAAGAGGCACAAACAGCCCCCAACGGCCTGATAAACCCCCAGGTGCACAAAGGAGCCTCGCAGGGGCCTCTGAAGCTCGTTCTGCTGTGCATGAAATCCCGAATCCAGCGGTGACAAGTGAGCGGGAGCGCGCAGGGACCCGTTCCCCTCCTCGGTGGCCGTGACAAGCACACGGGGACCCACTCCCCTCCTTGTCGGCCTCTGCCCCGCTCGGCGCACACACGATTTCCCCGGGCACAAGGAGCTCACGCGGAGGGTGCGCATGGGGTTCACTCCGTATCCGCAGCCCCTGCTGCCCCGCTCTCTGTTGGGAGGGCCACGGGGCTCAGAGGGACAGGAGAAGTTACCTGGAACAAGAACTCGGCCGCCGGAACCGACGCGCGAGCCGGGTGCAGGGACAGGGAGGACAGCGGCCTGCCCTGGCTTCGTGCCCAGCACCATCCAGGCTGCTCGGCGCCACTCTCGCCCTCGGAGCCTCTCCCAAAGGGCTCCGACCGTGGGCCCACAACTGCAGGATGGAGACGGGGCCGGGACCGGCGGGCAGCTCCAGCACCTCCGCCCGCAGAGGCCGCTGTGCCCGGGCTGCGGCACCGTGTCACCGTCCCAGCGGGGACACCCAGCCCAGGCGGCTCCCACGGCTCCTCCCACGGCTCAATCCGGCCTCTCCGGAGCCGGGGACACTGTAAAACAAGCGCCTGGCAGGGAGGCTCCGCTAAGGACGCCGAGCGCGGGGCCGAGGCCGGCGCAGGGTGGCCCGGCGCCATGGAGGCGGGACACAAGAGCCGGAGCACCCGGAGCGCGGGAGCAGAGGCGCCGGCGCAGGAGGGAGCTGGGCGGAGGACGGGCCGCTACGGAGCTTGCCCGGAGCCGAGGTTATCCAGGCACAGCCTGGAGCGAGTGCAGGGTGCTGCCACCCGGCCTCGCGCATCCGGAGGCTGCCAGTGACCAGGAGTGGGCAGCGCGGCCGCCTTCCCTCCGCGTCCATGCAGGACGACGCTGCCCACTGCTCCCATGGGAA
This sequence comes from Eudromia elegans, assembly GCA_003342815.1. Taxonomy (NCBI): domain Eukaryota; kingdom Metazoa; phylum Chordata; class Aves; order Tinamiformes; family Tinamidae; genus Eudromia; species Eudromia elegans. The sequence goes on from PTEX01000190.1 coordinate 175,160, forward strand.
ACGCATCCCGGCCACGCTCCAGACGGGTTCAGCAAGCCCACGAGACGGAAATGAGGCAACCTGCCTCCTATTCCAGCAGCCTCTGATCAGCCCCGGAGCTGCAATGTGAGACCCGGCGCGGGGCCTCCGTTCCGGCAAGGCCATGGGCTGCACATCCCCCTCCCGCCACGGATCCTCCTCCACGGGGAGGTTCCCGCAGGTGCTCGGGAATTCAGACCGGAGCTTGGGAGCACCAAGCGGCTGCTCCAGGCCCCGGCATTCCCCCCTCCCTATGCCTGCCTCAGGGGAGCCTCCAAGCCCACATTCCTCCAGGAACAGCCCGCAGGGATTGGGGCTGTGCAGCCTCCAAAGCCGGAGGATTAGGTATCCATGGGGCCATTGTCTGCTCCTCTCCCTGCCTCAGAGGGCAGGATAACACAGCTCGCTGCTCAAAGGCGCTGCCTGCAATTCCATATGGGATCCTGATGCTCGCTGCCGGGCCCGCTTCCCAGTAGATCCCTTGTTCCTACGGCAAACAAGCCGGGCAAATGGGCGCAGCGCATGGCAAGACAGGAGAATGGCAACAGAGTGGCCTCGAGGGCACCGGTGCCGAGCATGGGGATCCATCCGGGCAGCACCCGCACAGCCATGGCATGCCGAGCTCCACGGAATCCAGGCGGGAATGCCCGGCTCCCCTTGCGGAGCAGGGATGCCCTGGCATCGCCGTGCTCCAGGCTCCCGCTCCAAAGAGCTTCAGCTCCCCACGCCAGAGCCGCAGCTGCTCCATGCCTCGCACACATCTGCTTCCCAAAGGCTTCCCGAGGGCCACGCACAGGGATTGCCTGGGATCCGGCATCTGCTCTTCATTCCCTCAGGCCCGTCTGCAGGCACCAAGGAGCCTGCAACTGCTCTCCAGACACGTGGGAGCCACGTAGGGAAGCGCCGCTGGAGAGGGAAGCAATTCCCGAGCACGCAAGGGAATTCCCGAGCATGGAAGGGCTCCACACGCGTGTCCCGTTTGCTCCGAGCAGGCCCAGCAGGTCCCCGGGTCCCTCTGGATGCAGCCTCAGCGCAGGAAACACTTTCATTCCCTCCGCGCTCCCAGCCCAGCACTCGTCACACGCAAAACCTGCGGGCGATTCCCGCTCTGCTCCCGAACAAAGCGTTTTATTGCCCCGATTCCCCAGGGCTTTGAGCGGCGGGGTTAAAGTACAGGCGCCTCCCCGGTGCCAGTGGCGCGAGCTCAGGGCATGCGGGGCCAGGAACACAAAGCTCGGCAGCTTCCGAGAGCTGCTGCGGCCCCTACGGCTTCCTTGTGGGAGCCGGATCCGAAAAATGAGGGAAAAGAGCAAAAAGAGGCCGCCGCTCGTGTTTTCATGCTTTGGAGCAGCACAGAGCAGGACTCTGCTCCACAGGGAGGGAATTACCAGTGACAATAGACAAAGTTCCTTGGAAGAAGTATTTCAAGAGGGACTTTACGGCCTCACAGCTCGGAAGCTTGCAAGCCGGGAGCGTCTGCACCAGGTACCTGGAGAGCAGGGAGAGCTGCGGCTTCTCCTTCCATCCCGCCCTGGTTTTGTCTCTGGCTCTTCCCACCCCTCAACCAGGAGGAGCCCCTGCACCTCAAGGACCCTGGGACATGAGCCTGACCAGGGAAGCAGCGGGTTTCCCCACCCCGTCAACGCTCCCGAGTTGAGATGCTCATGCAGGGAACAAGCAGGGAGCACACGGGCACTTCTCCAGTGCCCAGCACAGCGCCTGCCATGGACGGAGCCCCGTCTGATGGGTCCCTGTATCCAGGTTCAGTTGGAAAAGGCCACCTCCTGCTCTCGGGATTCGGGTGGATTTGCTGCAGGCTGGTCTTGCCCATGGGAGGACAGTGCACAAAACGCTTTCACCAGCTCCACTAACCTGGGTATCCTTCTCCAGGCATCCCCGGATCCATCCCTGGATCCATCGGGCATCCCATGGCAGCGGGATGCAGGAAAGCCGGGAGCACCAAGACATGGACATCTTAGCCGGAGTCTAAAGGGGGTTTAGAAACAATCTGCCCTCCCTGACGTTTACAAACCGACCAGGCCGCTCTTCGCTGGCTCCTTTGCCAAATGTCAAGTGGTAAATGGAGCCAGAAAAACTAGAACACTAAGTACTTCCTGGAGAAAAAAACAAGGGAAAAGGGCCCCGCACCCCCAGCAGAGCCCTGAGAGGCACCAAGGGCCCTGCTCCCAGACGGCCTCTGCTTCCCTCGAGGAGAAGCGACACGGACCAGGGACCGCAGGGCGCTTCCCTCCAAACATCCCCATGGGAATGGCAGAAGGAAAGGAAAGGTTCAAGGAAGAGCAGGGACACAAGCGGTGGCCACACACGGCACGTCACAGGGATAATCCCGGGCACCACCTAATCCGACACCTTGAAGACAGACATTGGAGCCACAGCCTCCTCGGGACGCTAAACAGAGGGTTGATAAGACAGAAAGAGACGGAAACAAGCACAGGGAGCAGCCTAACGTCACAGGAGCTCTCTGCAGGACCAAGAGGAATCCCGGCCCTTGCAGATCCCGGGCCCTTCGGCTGCCGATGTGGCCCCATGGCAGCTCCCAAGGCTCCCAGCGGGTCAACACTTGGACCTTGCATCCCTAGGGACCGATAACCAGGGGCTCCCTTCGTGCAGCAGCTGGCAAAGTCCCTGGCGGCGCGGGACACGTCGGATAAGGCACCGGAGCTGCAGGATAAGGCGCTGGGGTGAAAGGCTCTGCCCTCGCCTGACGCAGGCGGTGCCAATTGGCAGCCAACACCTTTAGGAAGCGCAGGAGAGACTAAGGCGCTAATTAAGCGCTGTTGTTATGGTAATGCAGCCGAGGAGATGCCCGAGCGTGGCCTGTGAGCGCAGGTGCCTGGGAGAACCGCTCTGTGCATCCCGGGACACCCCCTGCCCTGCGCCAGGCACCCGCCGTCCATCCCGGGAAGGCAAACGGGACCTCTGCATGTCCGGGGCCACCGGAACCTGTGCGGCTCCGTGCAGGATGAACCCCAGAGCTCCATCTGCAGCGCGGAGCACTAGAGACCTGGATGCTCCCGAGGAGCAGGGGGCTCCAGCCCTCGGCCCCTGCCTGCGGATGCTGGGGATGGTCACAGTGCCCCTGCCCAGGCCTGCGAAGGGGCCCTGCAAGAACCACGCTAGCCGGGACATGGGGAGCTCCCCGCTGCATCCAGAGGATCATGGAAACAAGCAGTGACCACACACCAGCTGAGGCCCCTGGCAGTGCCCTGTGCAGACCCATGAGGAGTCCCCCAGGGAGGGCTCTGAGGGCACAGCCAGGACCCATGGGGTCCCAGTGGGGGCCCTAAGGGCACAGCCAGGATCCGTGGGGCTCCAGCGAGGCCCCCGAGGGCACATCCAGGGCGCTCAGGGCCCCCGCGAGGGCCTCAAGCCAGTGCTGGGAGCCTCCAGCCAGGCCCCACAGCAGCACAGCCCGGCCCACAGGGACGCCCTGCCCGGCCCCACGAGCGGCTCTGAGGAAGGCCCCACGACGGCGGCGCCCGGCACAGCGAGAGCCCACGGGGGAGGCCGCAGGGCCCGCGCTAAGGCCCCTGCAGACGCCTCAACGAGCCCCGCCGGGCCAGAGCGCAGGGCGAGCCCCCCGCGCAGGGCCCCTCGGCCCGGGCGGTCCCTCCCCGTCGCGCCCCGTCCCCGCGGCGGGGCCCCCGGCGAGGCCCGAGGGCGCGGCCCGGCCGCCGGCAGCCCCTTCCCGCGCTCCCCCCTCCCGGCCGTGCCGGCGG
>PTEX01000190.1:179081-198135 GCA_003342815.1 Eudromia elegans
GCCGCCGCCCAATCCGCGGCCGCGCCTCCCGCCGGGGCCCGCCCCTACGCGCGCGCGCGCCGGGCACCGCCCCCTGTATCTGCATAACCGGACACGCCCCTCCCTCCTCATCTGCATGCGGAGCCACACCCCCCTCCTCATCTGCATGCCGAGAAAACCCTTTTCCTTATCTGCATGCGACGCTCCGCCCCACAGAGGCTCACTTGCATGTGGAGCCCCACCCTCCTCATCTGCATGTGGAGCCACACCTCTTCGTATCTGCATGCGGAGCCCCGCCCTCCTCCGGCTGCACGTGGACACCTCCTCCCCTTATCTGCATGCGACGCTCCGCCCCACACATACTTATTTGCATGTCGAGCCATGCCCCTCCCTCATTTGCACATGGATCCCCACCTCCTTACATCTGCATGCGGAGCAGCACCCTCCCTCGTGATTTGCATGCCCCGCCCCCTCGTTTGCATGCTCCCCGCCTACCTTCGGGCCGGTACTGCGCCACGATGGTGACCGCCTGGCCGGCGCGCTTGAGCGCGGCCGCCGCCTGCTCGTGGCTCGCGTTGCGCAGGTTCACGCCGTTCACCTGCGGCACAGGGCGCCCCGTGACGACACCGGCCCGCGCGGGGGGCACGGCCGCCGTCCCCACCGTCCCCGCCGCGCGCTCACCGAGAGGATGCGGTCGCCGCGGCGCAGCTCGCCGCTCAGGTCGGCAGGGCCGCCGGCCAGGATGAAGGAGACGAAGATGCCCTCGCCGTCCTCGCCGCCCACGATGTTGAAGCCCAGCCCGGTGGAGCCCTTGTGCAGCACGATCTTCCGCGGCTCCCTGGGGAGGGGACAGGAGAGCACTGAGGACGAGACGCAGGACACCCGGGGGCCCCGCGGTGTCCCCGTCCCCCTGCACTAGTTTTGCATCCCTCGGAATGGATGCATGGAGGCATCGCCCCCGGCCCCATGGGGACGGCAGGGGCTCACGCGCTGCCCTCGGCCCCGCCGCGGAGCCCGTGCGCCGGCCGTGCCAGCAGCACGCGGCGAGTCCTGCATTTTTTCATGCTGACTTAACGCGGCTCCGGCTCAAACAATAGGCAGGCCAAGGCGCGGGGACCGCCCGGCATCGCAAACATCCAGGCTCCGCTCCGGGCCGCGAGCAAACCAGTCCCACGGGAGCCGCGGCGAGCAGCTCCCCGGCTCCCGCGCTGCAGGAAAACAACACACGAAAGGTGCCCGGTGGTCACGGGGCAACAACGCCCGCGCGGGCACCTCTGTTCACCGCGCTCGCCTCGGCCGCGACGGCGCCCGGCACCGCGGGCCTGGCAGGTGCCGCGAGCGCCGACTTGGCCAGGGCGCTCGGCAACCTCATCCAGCTAAAGTTAGCCTGGGAGAAGATGGAGCCCGCGGGGACACGCGAGGAATGAAGGCAGGGCCCGCGCTCAGCACCCGTCGCCCTCAGCAGAGCCTAAAATACCAGCAGCATCGCACGGAGAGGAGCCCCGGGCCAGCGCCTGGTCCCGCTCGTGGCCTCGGTGCGCTCGGAGAGGCACTCGGGGAGACCCGGTCGCCTCCAGCGCTGCCTCCGGGCACGGGCACCGCGGGGCAGGACGGAGCTGCCTGCACTGTGGGGCCACCGCGCTGGGGACACCCGCCGGGCCAGGCTCCTCCCGAGCGCTCTGGCCCGTCGGCCCCACCGGGCGCATGGAGGGGAGCAATCGAGGGGACCAATCGTGTTCCAATTCCCTCCCCAGATCCCTCTTTTATCCCCCGCACGGTGCCTCCTCGCCCCAAGCAACTTGTCCCCTGCGAGTACAGGGCACCTCCGCCCCTGAGCTCCCCAGAAATGCACAGAATTTAGCGGGAGAGATCTAAAAACCTGCACCGCGGAGCTCCGCAGCCAGCCCCAGCTGCCCCTATTGCCCTGCTGGCTCCTCGCACTGCTCCACTCCCTGCGCTGCTCCTGCTCCCCGCACTGCTCCTGTTCCCCATGCTGCTCCACTCCCCGCGCTGCTCCTGCTCCCCCTGTCCCCTCCCGTGGACGCGGCGGCTCCAGCGGCGCGGCATCCCAGCACGGTACCTGCGGCCGCATCCGCTCCGGCGGCCCCGCGGCCACGCGAGGGGGGTCGCGGCCGGCTGCCCCCCGTACGACATGGACGAGGAGACATTGACGGTGAACATGGCCGCAGGGCCCGCGGCCCTGCCCGCGCCCCGCGCCGCGCAGGAATGTTCTGAATGCGCCCGGCTCCGCGCGCTGTTTATCTCGCCGCTCGCTGCTGCGGGACGGCCGCTTCCCAGACCCGCGCGCTCCGGGGTTTTTTATGGAAGCTCAGAAAGGACAAAGGCTTCAACACTCACTTCACTCCGCTAGACCTTGCCGACTTAACCCCTTCCCTTCCAGGACAACGCACAGGGCGGTATTCCCAGAGGCTCCCGGAGCCCAGCTCTCCATGCCTGGCGCTCCACAGACCCACCACGTGTTCCTCAAGCACCTTCCCTGCCAACGCAGGGGTACGGAAGAGTCATGACTTCGGTCTGCGCTGCCAACACATCCCTCTCCTGGGCTCTGCTGGGATCTTTTGAGGTCCTTCCAGCAGCGCGGGGCATGTTTGCTGACACTGGACCCCCAAAGTGCCTAAACTGGGGCCATTCCGTCCAAAAGAGGCTCAATCCCAAGTCCTAGAGAGACCCATGGGCACCCAGGTGAGGTGCCCTAGACCTGCAGCTACCGCCAGAACGCCTCCACAGGGCAGGAAACTGAGGCACAGGGCAGGTTTACTGAAGGAGCCCGTGGGCAGACACTGCCCCTGTTCAGCACTGGTGTCTTGTCCAGCTCAGCAGCTTTGGAGGTAAAAACTGGTTTTGCTTTTGCCTGGAGTGCCAGCTCCCAGTCCAGGCAGTTGCAGAGGGACAGACCTGGGCTGCAGAGCCAGGAGCCACCCTAAACCCCGGCCACGAGCCTCTTGGTGGGGAAAAGCTCCCGGCCTCGGCAAATCCCGGTTCTCCATCGACGGCAGCAACGCCGGGAGAGGCCACGGGACAACGGAGGTGCCCGGGGCTGGTCGGAGGGCACGGGGAGGGCTGCAGCTCTTAGTCCCTCTGCTCTGATCCCAAACCTGCGGCTGTGGCTCTTTCAGGGGGAGAAATAGGTGAGACTCGGGGGTCTGCCGGCCTTGCCTGCCACCAGGCACGGCGGCAAAGCCAGTTCTGCTGAGCGGCACCTCGGTCCAGGCAGCCTGGGCACCAGCCACCAGCAGCGACGGGGACCAGAGAGCCCCGCGCAAGGCAGGGAGACATTAGAGGAACCCGGTGGGAGAGGAGCCAAAGCCCAGGCAGGAAGGTCCCTCTTCCCAAGTGTCGTTCCGGACGCCGGCTCCACTGCCGGCTCTCATGCAGGGAGGCAGGACAGGATCCTTGCAGATCCCCCGGCTGATGCGCAAGCCGGCGGGAGCCCGGCTGCGCTCCCTGTGCTCCTTGCTGAGGGGGTGCCGAGCCTGTATCCCCTGCGAAGAGCTGGGAATGCCGCTGGGAGAGCCTGGGAATGCTGCTGGGAGAGCCGGGGGACGGCAGGGGCGGCGGCGGGCGCTCGGCAAGGCAGCACCATCCTCTAGCGGCCGCCAGCCCGAGCTGCACGGGGCTGCTGCTGCTCCGGGACGTCCCGCTCGCGCCGGCGGCCACTCTCGTCACCGCTGGGCCCTCAACCACGGCCAGCACCGCTACGAGGGGGCAACACGGGCTCCATGGGTTGGGGTCACCGGCAGACGGGGATCAGGGAGCAGTCAGAAAGGCCTAAATCCTGCAGGATGGCACCAGCTCCCCGCAGCGCGCTGCCGGCACCGCAACTGCCGTACGCGGAGGGGAACTAACACCGGGAACGCGGCTCCAGGGACCCGGCCCTGGGCAGCACCCGTGCCGGGGGACACCCTGGAGGTTCCTCCTCTCCCATCGGGGAGGGAACCGGACAATCCCAGCCAAAAATGGGACGTTCTTCACTTCACCCTAAAACCAGCTGCAACCTCAGCCACAACCGCAGAGCAAACCCTAGTCCTGACTTGGCTCTCGGGCCCAGGAGCAGCGCCCGGCTCCTAACCCCTGGCCCGGTGGATACCGACCCCAGGGCAGGCTTGGCGCTGGGGAGAGCACGAGCGAAGCCAGCGAGCGGAGCGGGAAGGACAAGGTCTCCCTCGCGACCTCGGGAAGGGGCATCGGAAACTTTTACATCTTGCTGCTTCCCTTGACGAAGCAAAAAGCGGCGTCTGCCTTTTGTTCCCTTATGCCTGGCATGGCAGCCCGCGGTGCTGCTCGTGCCAGATTCCACCAGGAGCGCAGAACGCCTCATATCCGCGGGGCTGTAAACGGCTAAGCCAAGGGAAGGGCCACAGCTCCTGCGCGGGCGTATCCGGAGGCCGGAATGTTCGGAGAGGAGCAGGAGACGGGGAGGAGGGAACGGGGCGGGAGCGTCGCTGCCCCCGGGCGCTACTCACCGGGTGAAGTCCTCGTCCCCGAGCATGTGCCGAGGGATGGGCGAGTACCTGGACGGCGTCACCTGCGGGGCCACGGGGTAGGCGGGCTTGCTCTCCACGCTGCCCAGGTAGCCCAGGCTGGAGTTATGGCTTATGTGGTTGTCAGGCAAGGCTGAAAACGCTGCGGATGAGGAGGAGGCGGCGGGATGAGGAGCAGCAACCCCATTGTGGAGGCCTCCCCGCGGCAGAGCCCAGCCCGGCTCCATCGCTGCCCGTCCCAACCCTCCTCCCCTCCGCCCGGGTCACCGGGTCACCGCCGCCGTCCCCCCGGCGCCGCCGCCGTACGTACTGCTGGCGTAGTCGGGGGGCGCGTACATGTCGTTGAGGTGGACGCTGCCGGGCTTGGCCACCTTCAGGTAGACCATGTCGGAGGTGTTCTTGAGCGCGGCCACCGCCTCCTCGTGCCGCACGTCCTGCAGGTTCGTGTTGTTCACCTGCGGCAGGGCAAGGGCCGCGTGAGCGCCGAGGGCAGCGGGAGCGTCGGGGCCACCCGTGCGTCCCCCCTGATCCCCCCGTGCGTCCCGCCGGTGCCCCGGGCGCGGCGCTCACCGCGAGCAGCCGGTCGCCGATCTGCAGGCGCCCGTCCTTCTGCGCGGCGCCGCCCTCGATGATCTTGGTGATGTAGATGCTGTTGTCCCCGGGGATGTGCTGGTTCCCGATGCCCCCGGCGATGCTGAAGCCCAGGCCTGCGGGCACACAGAGGGGTGAGAGGCGGCTGGACGGAGCCCTACGCCCTGTGCCCCGCAGTGTCCCGTGCCTTGTGCCCCACGGCATCCCTCACCCTCTGTCCCATAGCACCCCATGCCTTGTGCTCCACCATGACTCATACCTCATAGCATCCCATACCAAGGACTCATCTCCCACCCTGTTCCCCACAGTACCCCATGCTTTGTGCTCCACAGCATCCCATGCCATTGGCTCATCTCCTGTGCCCCATGGCATCCCATGCCTTGTGCTCCACAGCACCCTGACCCCACGACGTCATGCACCTTGCACCACACAGCACCCACAGCACCCCACGCCATAGGACCACCCCCTCCCGCACCCCACAACCCCCCTCACCCGACAGCACCCACAGCACTCCCCGAGCACAGGGCTTCACCTTTGGGGCCCTTCATGAGGTTGACCTCCACGAGGGTCTCGGGCGGGGGCTGCCGCCGGCGCACCACGAGCCGCACCACGGGCCCCGCTTCCTTGAGCGCCTCCACGGCCTTGCTGTGCACCACCTCGGAGACGTCCACCTCGTTGACGCGCAGCACGCAGTCGTTGACCCTGCGCGCAGGGCCCGTGAGCGCCGGCCCCACGCACCCGCCTGCCCGCCCGCGCCCGCCCCGCGCCCCGCTCACCCCAGGCGCCCGTCCATGGCCGCCGCGCCGCCGGGGATGATCTTGGTGATGAAGATGCCCGGGTCGTCGGGCACGTGCGGGTTGTCGATGCCGCCGGCGATGCTGAAGCCCAGGCCGGAGTTGCCCTGTCGGCAGAGGGAAGGAGGGCGCGTGCGAGCGGGAGCAGCGGGAGCCGCGGCGGCTCCACCGGCCGACTGAGGCACGCGGGGGCCGAGGGGGGAGGTCCTTGGAGCCAGAAACCTCCCTCGCTGGCGGCTCCCCAGGAGGAGACGCCGCCGGCGGAGGGGACGCGGGGCGCCGAGCGGCACGGCCAGCTCATCCTCCTCCTCCTCATCCTCCTCCTCCTCCTCCTCCCGGCGGGCCCACGCCGCCTCGCCGGCAGGACGTGGCAGCCCCGGCACGCTCGCCCCATCCCCGTGCACCCAGGATGCCGCTTCCCGGCTGCCCTGCCAGCTCTGCTGCGGTGCCGTCGCCCCCTCTCCACCCTCCTCTACCCAGCGCCGGCCTCCAGCAGGCGGCCGGGATAACTCTCCAGAGGCTTTCCCGGGAAAGCCCCGTTCGTCCATCCCGAGCTCCCGTCACGAGCCGCGCGGGTGGGAGCACGGCCGAGCACTTACCCTTTCCAGCACAATCTCCTCGTATTTAAACATCCCATCGCTGCCGTTCACCTGGGGAAGGGGAGAGCGCGTTACTGCCCCGCGCGGGCGCCCTGTCCCGGGAGCCTTCACCTCCCCCTCGCCTATCCACAAACCGGGAGCCAGATCCAGGCCCCTGCAGCACCGGGATTCACTGCTGCAGGAAGGGAGGGAGGCAGCTCAACCCATCACAGGAAGGTCTCTACACAGTAATATAACATACATTTCTAGCGCTTGCATCTTTAAAGCTCTCGGTAACAAGGATTGCTGGCAGGGTAATTCAGAACAATTTATTCTACTCAATTAGCTGGTCATGAAGGGAACAAGGTGTCAGGAGCCCAAGGAGGGGGACAGTTCTGTCTCCTCATAGCCAAAAGTGCACAGAAAAATTAAGGCAGCAGCTTCAAAATGGATGGAAACACTTTTTACCCCCACACTGCAGGACCTAAGGTGCTGGTGAGGCCTAAACTTCAGCGAGATTTGTGAGGCAAGCAACATTCCCATGGATAACAGGAGTATCCCGGGATAAGGGACCGAAAGCGGCCGGGTCCCCAGGGCCCAGCAAGGACTAGCTGATCCCTCCAAACCTTCCTCAGGCTCCAGAATGGGGCCCATGAACACATGGCGGCCCAGATCCCACAGGGCTGGATTCCGGATGGGAATGGCGAGGTCAGCCCCAGCTCAAGGCCTCTGGAAGCGTGTCCTCTCCGGAGCAGGGAATCCCTGTGACGTCCATGGGACACAGGCCCTTCCTTCCTCATATCCCACCACATCAGCTATGCCGGGCACGGAGAGGAGAGCCGGCACTTTGCAGCCCCGCAGGCTCCAGACCACCCCACCCTTGGAGCAGGGAGCCTCCCGCTCGCATCCCGGCTCCGCTGCTCCGCAGCCTCCCGGCAACGCGGAGCGCTGGCAGCCTCCCTTGCTACACACGCTGTCCTCCGCGCCTTGGCATTAAACGCTCCCGCCACGCAGGCAGCCGTACGCACACCCACGGGCACGGGGGAACAGCACATCCCGAGCCGCGGCACGGCGCCACGCCGGGAACGTGCACAATCGCGGAGGGAGCCAGCGAAAGAGCAGCAGCCCCCGGCGCGGAGCCGGCCCCGGTGCCGCCCGCACGGGGTCCGAACCGCGGGGACGCCCCGGGGTGGGCGACGGGAGCGCGGACGCGAGCGACGCCGCGCTGCCGTTCCCCAGCCCGGGCGGCAGACACGGCTAATTGCGTAAGGACGCCAAATGGAGAGCTCCACATCCAGCCCGTCGCCAAGGAGACGGCTCCGCTCGGAGCGCAGGCGCTGCCCGACGCCGGGGCCGCTCCACGGCGCCCCGGGACAGCCGCCACCCCGGGGGACGGGGACACGCGCGGGCACCGGCGGCCCCCGGCACCCACGCGCATCTCTCCTCCTCCTCCTCCTCCGCGTGCCCTTTGCCCGCTGCACCAGGGCTCATTAGCCCTCCCCGAGCCCCATCAACAGCTCAAAGGGGTGAAAAAAAAGGGCGTAAAGGGTGTTTTTCCAAGCCCTACCCACGCAGCAAGCCCACCCGGGGCGCCGGAGGAGCTGCCCCTCTCCAGCCTCCTCCTCTGCTCCGTGCTTGCGGCAGCAGGGAAGCAGTTAGCAACGGTGACATTTACATCATCGACAGAAGGCTGCAGAGTTAACACTCATGCGATAAACAGGAGCGCGCGCACCTTGCGGAGCGGCGGCAAGCTGTCTGCGGGCTCGCCGGGCAGCCCGCGCCGCGCACGTGGGCCGCGCGTCACGCACGGCCCTCGCAAAGGGGCAGGAAAGAAGAAAACTCCCATCTAGAGCCACACTTTGAAGCTTCAGGAGGGTTTTCCCCAGCTCAGGGGGGTGCAAAGGGGAGGCTTGGAGGGGCCTCCCAAACACGGAGCCTCGGTCTGCAATGGGCACCTCGCTCCCTTTGCGGAGCTGCCGTGCAAAATAGATGGGTTAACTGGGTGCATCCACCCAGGTGAGCCCTACGCAGGTCCCTCTGGAGCCTGCGAGGACACTGGGGCTCGGGGACGAAGCCCTAGTAGGGGTTGGGCATCGCATCACATGGTGTAGCAAGAAGCCCCACAAGGACACGGGGCTCATGCGAACCTGCCTCTAACACAAGCGTTATTCTTCAAGGGACCCTTTCCATGCAGCAGGAATTTCACAAGGTGCCAGGCACATGGCCGGGATGCAGGTGAGCGGGTCCTGCTCCACTAGTGCCACAAGCTCTTGGGGACAGAGGTGGGTGACAGAGATGGAAATGGGGAATGGGCTTCCTGGTAAACTCAGCCCAGCAGCAAGTCCAGCAAATTCCATGGAGCTAAACCAGGAAGGAACTAGACTACGTCCATCTGTCTATCATTAAGGAAAACACTGAATAGTTAAGTAATTAAAGACTAGAAGAAGTGACATTAACTCTTCCAAACACACACGGCACCAAGAGGCTTCAGCTTTTGGTTTTCCAAAAGAAGTAAGTGCTTCCAGGGCTGCCATTTCGGTGCTTCCTTCTGGATGAAGCCCCTCTGGCTGCTGCTTTGCTGCCCTGCGGAACGTGCTGGATCCCAGGGGGTGGTTTTCCTGGGAATTGTGGGAGCCTCCTGGAGGGGACAGTGGGGCTGCCCCCGCCTCGGAGCGGGGCAGGTCTGACCGAGGCCGGGTCTCTGCTCCCTCCCAGAGGACACGGCACGGGGAGGAAGAGCTGAGCGTCGAGAGGGGCCAGTGACGCCCCCGGGGAGGAGGGTGAGTCGGCAGCGCAGCGAGAGCCGAGAGCCGAGGCAGGGAAGGTGCAGCCAACGCGAGCCGCCGTCCCGAGGCCGCTCGCCCCGCGACCGAGCGCGGCCGCCCCGTCATCGACGCGGAAGGTGCCTGCGGTCTGCTGCATGGCAAGGTGACCAGCACCCAACGGTGACAACCCTGTCACCCGAGCTCCCTCCGGGGGCCAGGCAGGAGCACGTGCGGCGCCAGCGCTGCGGAAAGCCACGCAGCTCCCTGCCCGGCTCCCGGCTCCTCCCGCAGGAATTGAATTGCAGACGCTCTGCTAAGGGATGCGGCAGCTCACCAAGCCCGCTCTGCAACAGGATCTGCTTTACACTAAGCCACGAGAGCACCGAACTCGAGCACTGCTGCGATGGCCTCACAGCCACAGCACCAGGGGCTCCTGCCTTGCGCCCCTCCTGCCCCCTGGTCCCGGCTCTACTCAGCACGACGTGCGCGGTCCCTGGCAGGCAGGGGATGCTGTGGGGACACGGCACAAGGGACACGCTCCCCTGCCACCCAAGCAGGGCGGCCCTGGGCTGCAGAAGCTCTTTCTTCAGCCCCAAAGCAAAGCGTTAGCTCGAAAGCAGTGAAACAAAAGCAGGAGACTTACAGAGAGCCCTTGTTCCAGCGAGTCTGTGTTCACGATTATGGGAGCAGGGTTGGCCTGTGAGGAGACAAAAGCGGAAAGTCACGGAGCGGAGCGACGGAGCCAGCGCTCCGCACACGGAGCGAGGAAGGGCTGCGGGTCGGGAAGGGCCCTGCCACTGTCCCCATGGATGGGGACGCGCACGCTGTCACTGCATGGCAAGGGCTGCAGTCGGGAAGGGCCCTATCGCTGTCCCCATGGATGGGGACACGCATGCTGTCACCGCATGGCTCCACAAAGGAGGATCCCCTGGCCTGGTGGCCTCCGCTGCTCGGAGGGAGCCTGGAAGCTCTCCTGGTCCCAGGTCAGCACCACAGCGGCACCGCAACCCCCTCTAAACCCACCTTGGTGGGCTTAGCCAGCCGGAGGGCGAGGGAAGGAGGCCCCGTGATCCCTCAGCAGCAGGAGCTGCCGCTGCAGCAGCTGCCGCCCCTCGTGGCCACGAGGCCGTCGCCCCGGCCGGGGGAGCAGCACCCGCTGCCCCTTCCCCACGGCCGCCGCAGCTCCGTGCCCGCCTCCGCTCAGCCAGCAGTGAATCTCCCTGCAGGCCGCTCTCCCGCAGCCCCCATCTGCGCTGCCCGCCAGCCGGGCGCGTGTTTCACGGCCTCCGTGCGGCTCCATGAGCTGCTCCCCGCTCAGAGCAGCAGCCTCTCCAGTCCCCCCGCAGCTCCGCTCTGCTGCCAGCTCCGCGTCCGACCCGGTCGGCACCGACACCACGGGACGGCGCAGGAGGCAGAGCTGCCTCTGCGGCCATCGGAGCGAGGTGGAAACCTCCGGCTCTGGAGCGGCTCGTGGCGCTGGGGTGGGAGCAGGAGAAACCCAGGGCAGGCAGGAGACCCCGGAGAGAGAGGGAGGCTCTTTGGGGGAAAGAGAGGGTTTCTGAAGGGCCAAGAGGGTTTTAAAACCGCAGGGCCAAGTGGAGGAGGAGGAGGAGGAAGAGGAGGCCATGCAGCACCGGAGCTGTCCAGCACGGCAACCTCCTGAAGGCACCACCGGGACGGAGATCCCGAGCACTTTTCCTCCACACAAGAGCGTTACAGAGCAGGGACAAAAGCCAAGACACTCCAGCCTTGCACGAGGTGATTCCTCACCAGGGACACAAGGCTGAAATTTCGCAGGATTCACGGCGGGGTGCCAAGGACCGCACAGAGAACGGCAGCCAAGGAAGGACAGGGATCGCCAGGACGTACGAGTTCCCTGGAGGAGGCGAACTCAGTGAAACCATCACATCCAGAGCCAGGAGTGGAGCAACAACATGGGCACGTGCGGCCACCAACGGGAAGCACCCTCTGCCCCACAGCGCCAGTGCGGGACCGTGTGCCGCGGTGGCCCCCGAGCCTGCCGTGCCTTTGCAGGGATGAATCGTCCCCTCCCTTCCCCTCTCTGGGTTTCTAGCCCTCCTCCGGGCCCCAGGAGGGCAGAACCTCCTCAAAGGACGCAGCCTACAGCCTCCGTCCCCATTGCAGCTCTCTGGGTATCCCAAGTGGAAGAGCTGGCGGCCACCAAGGCCGTGGTTCTACCCTGAGAGGTTCTGCTCTCCCAAGCACGGAGCTGGAGGTGGTTAATTTGATTTATTCGGATGCTTTCTGATCTTTCCTGCAGCTGTAACTATTGGTTACAAAGCCACAGTTTTTATGGCAATTAATGCCGTAGCGCAGGCAAATGTGACCACTTCCAAGCACTGCTGCCAAACTCCTCCCACACAGAGAGAACCAGAGTCTTCACTTCAGGTCCAGCGTCTTGGGATCTCCGCGCCCCAGAAGCAGTGTTAAGCTGGGAATATCCCCTCTCTGGCAGGACATAGTCCTTGTATCTAATCCAGATAATTTGCGAGATAGCATATATTAAACCTGGCACTGGCTTTTAATAGTCCCCAGCGCGGTTCTAGGAAGGGATTCCACATTTCAAGGCAAGAAGGCAGCACTTCTACTGCCAGCAATTAACGAATGGTGGGTGTCTGAGCCACGGCCTGCCAGGGGCCAGCTCTGCTCAGAGCAGTTTCCAGGAAGGCTGCGGAAGAGGCAGCCCAAGCGAGCGCAGCCCGTCGCGAGCCCCGTGATTTACGACATGAATTCCACCCCACAAACGATGCCTTGGATCCCTCCCAGGGAGGGGGGCTACGTACAATCAGGGTAGAGAGGCTCCACCCGCGTCCTCCGGCGAGCCCCATTGCCGTCGCTTTGCTGGGTTATTAAGAGCCCACAAATCCCCCATTGCGCCGCCCCGCTCGCCCTGAGGACAGATTTTGTCCAGGCTGCTCGCTGTGCACCGAGCATCCTTCACAGCCATTCCACACTAGTGATTTCCACATCTCGAAATACTGCTAGGAGCACAATTTCCCACTCAGGCTCCAGATGGGACCCAGGAGATGCTGAATACGAGTGGCTGCTTCTAACAGAGTCGCACGTCGGCAGGAGGAACCCAAAGCAGGAATCCCCTCCTGCGGCCGGCTCCTCCAGTTACTACACAGAAGGTGGTTGCTTGGACATCGTCTCCGACCTCCACTTGCCAAGATCCCAACGTTTGCACCTCGCCTCTATTTCCACCAAGCCAGACAAGACCAAGCTAAGCCTGGGAGATGGACTGAGGCCCTGCAAACGCAAAGCTGCCGCCTTCCTCCATCAGGCGCC
The DNA here is from genome assembly GCA_003342815.1 of Eudromia elegans. Lineage (NCBI taxonomy): Eukaryota > Metazoa > Chordata > Aves > Tinamiformes > Tinamidae > Eudromia > Eudromia elegans. Next base: position 191,600 of record PTEX01000190.1, read on the forward strand.
ACGTACCCCAAGCCATCTGCTCGCCAGAGGAGGAGCAAGAGCATTACTATTATTTTTTGGCAGAGAGCAGGAGCGTGCTGGTGAACTAACCATGCCCTCAACCCTGCAGGGAACGGTAATTCCTGCCCCCAGGAGCACAGGGTTGTTCCATGCAGGGAGCAGAGCTGGGCATTCACGTCACATTCAACGGGGGCTGTCAGATCCCCTCCATCTGAAATGCTTCATCACACGGTGTTTATTCACCGGGCTCTGCCGGTGCTGGGGGCTGTACAAACGGAAGGAGAAGAGGCCCCTGTCCCTGGGGAGCTCGTGTGGCAGAACCCGCACCCAAGACCCGCGGTGACGGAGGTGCCCGGGACACCCTGCACCAGGCAGAGAGGTGCATGGGCTGCCCAGAGCCTCCGACTCTCTGCAGGGAAGGGACAGGGCTCAAGGAGGGTCCTGGGCAAGGGCAGAGCCCTTCCACGTATGCAGAGGGTCTGACGTGGGCTCGAGCGAAGAGCGCGCAAGGCCAGAGGCAGGGCAGAGCTGTTGGGAAGACGTGGGCAGCCAGGGACGCGGAAGGGAGCGGGAGGCTAAAGGCGCCGAGGTTTGAGGATGCTGCAGGTCTGCGCGCGGGGCAGGAGGGACGGGGACACGTCCCCCTTCGGAAGCACCTCGGGACGCAGCCAGATGGGGCCTTTGAGCAGCCACCCGGGAGCGACAGCTCCCGTCCGGGCTCCTCCGAGCGAGTGACCGGGCTTGGCAGCTCGGGGTCACCTGCGCTGCCACGCTCCGTCTACCTGCAGCCTACGGTCCCTCTCTGTCTATTTCTGCTCTTAGCATCTGCCAGGAGAAAGGGAGGAGGGTAAAACGCGAAGGTTTTTCAGAATTCCCAATCAAAAGAAAAGCTGCAATTCAATGAAAATGGAGAGGCCGGTCGGTTTGATTCAGAGGGAGCAAGGCCTGACCGCAGCGTTCCCATGAGGACGGCCACCATCCCAAGCGCCAAGAGGGGAAACCTTGGAATCCCAGGATATTCCCTCTGGAGCCCAAATCCCGAAGCCTCATAGACCCTCCTACGACCCTCCAGGCAGCAGCCACCCCGCGGCGCTCGCACCCCACGTATCCGCTCCAGGCCTCCTCCTCCTCCTGTTCTACCTGTGCAAGCGCCCAGGCTGGATTAGAGGGAGCAGCCCCATCCATCTTGGAGCATCCTGTGCTTTGTGGCATCTCAGGTATAACCGGCAACGCTCGAAAGGAAACGGCTCTGGGGATAAGAGCAATTCAGCCTTTATGTCCTTGTAAAAGCTCGCAGTGGCCAAGCAGGGAGATGCTCAGCAGAAGGTGGCCGGGCCACGCCAGGCCGCCTGTTTCGCTGCTTGGAAAGGGTGTGAAATCACGGATGAAACGGAGCATTTACAGCTTCTACAGCAGCTGCCGGGTGGCAGGACCCTGCTGGCTGCCGGGGCGCCAGCGGAGCAGCGGGGGCGGCTTCCCCGGGTCCCGCTGCCGCGCGGAGCCCACGACCCGGCGTCCCGCAGCCCTCCCGCCGCGGGGCTGCCGGCCGCGCCAGCCCGACACGGAACACGTGGGAGGACGCGGTCCCTGCCCGGGTGCCCCTCGTGCCGGCGGCGCTGCTGCATGCCAGGCAGGGCAGAAATCCCGCCGGCCGCTCCCCGGCGGCTCTCGGGGGACGCGAACGCCACCAAGGTCCCTCCGCATCTCCAAGCACCGAAGCGACATCCAGAGCATCTCCCTGCTGGAAACGCTCCTCCTGCACCACGCAGGGCTCATTGCCTCCCCCACGTCCCACGTGTGGCCGGCCGCTTTGCCAGCCCTGCTCTAAGGAACGATGTGGACAAACTCCTCTTGGAAGGGAGCCTGGCTCCCAGCCGGACTTGTAGCCAGGAGGAGAGGGAATATATTGCATGTGCAGCGTCCCATTCCCACAGCACCATCCCTGCATCACATGGGCCATCCATCCATCCAACCATCCACATCCCCACGCCAGGCACGCTCTGCTCTGGAGATAGGAGCCCATGTCAATGAGAGGGCTGCAGGCACCGGGATCACCGGCCAAGCTGCCCGAGCGTCCCAAGTCCCATGAGAGCACAAGCAGCTTCCGAGGGCTGAGCTTTGTTTTGGTGGTGCTGTTTTGTTTTTTTTTTTTTTTTTCCTTTAAAAAAAAGAACAAGCTTAAATAGGGAGTGGAAAAAGCCTTCACTCAGCGGGAAGGAAGAAAGCTTCCCCGACAGAAGCTCTGTGGCCTCTGCGTTTCCATCTCGAAGCCATTAAGGCCAGTGTGTTCATAGCTGAAAGTTAGACATCCTGTTCCGGGCTCCGGCCGCTAAAATAAGTGACCCAATTTGCAGAGGTGCTGGGCTCCAAGAGCTTCCTTTTGACCTGCCAGCGCCAAACAAAATTGACTCAATTCCCTTTTTTCCACGAGGAGTTATTATCATCTGAAAGACTCGCATGCTTTCTTCCCCCACCCTTAGACAAATACATACATAGAGAGAAAGAGAGCGTGAATAGGGATAGCACTCAAATAGAGGTTTCTTTGGTCTCTGGGATTCAAACGCTCGCCCTCCTTCTCCTCTCCAATTTCCAGGGCACGTCTAGCTGCAAGCCGGTAAGAAACATTTTGCAAAAGCAAATCAAGATCCATCAGCAGAGCCCCAGAGGAAACTGCAGAGGCTACGAGGGGGACAAGAGCCGCGGGGGCCTGGGCCGGGGTGCCCTGAAGTGCCACGTCCACCAGCAACAACCACGAGCACGCACGTCTCTATGGACCAAACACCGACCGTGGCCCAAGCGCTGGTGCCTTGACCCTGCTCAGGGCTGCACCAGGGGTTTCCCTCTCCAAGTTCCTGATGCACGGAGCAGTTTCCCTGCTCTTAGCCAGGATGTTGGCCATGAGGAGGGATAGACCATCAGGAGCACGAGGAAGAGCATGCTGCAACCCAGCCCCAAGCGGCTGCAGCTCATTAAGGCCTGATGAGTCTTAATGACTTCCTCTGTCTAAAGGAGCATCCGCAGTGAAGGGAGGAGGGAAGCGCCTCTGCTCTGGCCATGTTGTGCCAAGGGACAAAGCCGAGCGGGGGTCTCCTACCCGGATGGCCGCAGATGCTGCTTTTCCAGCAGCAATTCCCAACGGTCGGGGCTTTATCCTGTGGGGCCAGGTTGGAAACTGGCTCCATCCCCAAGGTCCCCGTGTCACCGCCAAGGGGAGCACCTTGGCTCCCCTGCACAGGTCGGAGCACCCCGTGGGAGAGCCGGATCCTCTCCCACGAGGGCAGCATCGCCAGGAGATGCCCGGGAAGAGGCGAGAGGTGAACTCGGAGGGAAGGAGAGGTGCCGGGAGCAGACGTGCCGATTCACCCCTCACGAGCACGGAGGTGACCGGCAGCAATGTGGGAAGGCGGCGAAAGCCTCGCGAGAGGCGGAGTGGGAAGAGTCTCCCAGGACTCCGGTTGATGGGAGGACCCACTGGAGATGATGTCGGAGATGGAGGGGAGCCCACGGGAAAGGCAGCGACTCCCACGCCAGGACGGGGAGGAACCGACGGGCACCACGTGCAGCGAGGCGGCGAGCCTTGCAGCGGCTGCACCTACACTGAAGCGGCCCAAAACGCTACCCGCTAACGGGAGCTCTTAATTAAAGGGAAGTCCCCCGGGGCTCTGCTCGCTGCCTGCGCCGGGCAGCACTTTGCCGAGGGCTCTGCGCACGTCGCAGGTGCGGAGCAGAGGAGGAAAATCCAGCGCCCTCCCGTTCCGGCTTCCCTCCTTCCCTGCGCACGGTGCGGCCGCCTTCCTCCTCTCTCCTCCTCCACCTCGGAGCGCAAAGATTTAGCTAATTTCTTCTATGAATAGCACGGGAGTAGCCATAGCAACATCACCCTGCCAACCTCGCCACCTCCACTGCCTCCGTGTCCCCGGCCCCCCGCGCGCCCGCCCGCGCCTCCCGCCGACACCGCGGCTGCAGCCCCTTCCTGGCGACGACCCCCGGCCGGCCCCCCGGCACTCGCCTCCTGCCTTCGCATCCCTGTCCGTGCGCTCATCCCCTCGGGCCCTCCACAGGCTCCAGGCTCTTCCCATCTGGGGGTCCCAAGCGGGAGGAGCTGCAAATCCCGGCCTTGCAGAGCCCAGACGGAGGCCCTGGGAAAGGCTGGCTTTTCCTCAGGGAATGCTGCCCACCTGCTCCAGGCAATTCCCTGGGGCAGGGAGGGATTAAACCAAGTGGCTCCTGCATGTGGAAAGCGTCACCCTAAGGGTCCCAGGGTGCTGGCAGCAACAGAGCTGCCTCCGGATAACCCCGAAGCCACCCCAACCTGCCCGTGTCCCATGGGGAGGAAGGGGCTGCAGGACGGCAGCGCCGCAGCCTCTTCTCCGCGGGGGCATTTCAGGCCAAGCCCCAGGCTGAGGCATTTCCTAACCATGATCCGACCCAGGTGACCAGGCCCCAGTGCAGTCACCGCACGGCCCTGCCCGTCCCCAGCCCAGGGGGATGCGGGAGGACAAAGCACCCGCCCGGCCTGCGCGGGGAGCAGCCGGAACGGCCCCGCACGGAGCAGCCGGCTGCTCTCCCGGGAAGCCGTGGGCGGCTCCGCGCAGGCGGGAGGAGGCGTTTCCAGCAGCCGCTCCGCTCGCCGCTGTGGATCAGGGATGCTTCCCTGCAAGGCGCTGCCGTTCCGCCCCCGGAGCGGGGAGGCCTCTCCGCACTCCGGCACGGGAGGGCTCGCGGCCCCTTGGCACAGCTGTGTGCACCGGGAGCGGCAAGGAGAGCAAACGCATGGGAAATGAGCTAAGACATAGGAGACATCTGAGAGGCATCGGGTGATCTAGGAAGGGAGAAGGAAAGCAAAGCAAAAAGCACCAAGAAACCCCGTGCTCAGAAATCCCCCATTCCCCCACGGCCAAGCTCAGGGGTCTCAGCTACTGGCACTGCCTGAGCGAGTCGGTTTATGTCCTCGAGGAGGGAAGAGGGATGAGGAGAGAGGAGCCAGGCTGCAGGCGGGGGATGCGCCGTGGGGACAGGCCATGCCAGGCATGGCTGGTGCACCGGGGCCGTGCATGGGGCACGCGCTCGAGTGACGCCGCGAACACGCTCCGCCATGGGTGGCTGCACGGATCGGCACCGGGCCCGTTCCCGTGGGCTCGCTGCAAGACGGGGCGGAAGGAGGCGCCGAGGGGAGCCGGAGCTCGCAGAGCAGGGAACAGATCCATGGGTTTGCGGGAGCCTCCGGCTGCTCTGCCTCTCCCCGCTCTGCCTGCGCAGGCGGCTGCGCCGCTATTGTCGGGAGCGCTTCCAGGGACACGTATGTCATTTAAAGGGGCAGCCAAGCATCATGGCAGCCTCAGCGGCCTCCTGCCGCGGCCGAGGAGCCGGCGCTCCCTCCGCCTCTCCTGCGGGAGAGATGGGCTTTGCACCTGCACCATCCAGCCCCTGCCCCCAGCATGCAGCATCGGGACGAGCTGCCAGCCGCGCGCAGCCATTCCCATCCCACCACCTTTTGTCCCTGGAAGGCACACGGATGCCTAGAGGCACCTGGGGGCAGGAGGGCAGCTGTGCCGAGGCGCTCGCGGCGCCGCTCTCCCCGCTGCCCGCGGGGCTGCCCCGGCACGGGCAGCGCACACGTCACCCTCGCCGTGCGGAGCCGCCGCGCTCACGTAGCCCCGCGCGCTGTCACCGGCCTCGCCAGAGCCGCCCGTGCCCGGAGCGACCGTCACCACCTCCGGCAAAGCCCCGCGAGGCAGCGCCACAAAGACGCGGCCGCTTCCATCTCCCTTCCGCGCTGCCAGGGCGCGACGCGGCTGGCGTTTCCCCCACTCCATCCTCCTCGCAAGCACCTTGGCCCTCTTCCCTCCAGGCAAGCAGGAGGGGACAAGAGGGGACAGACCCGCTCCAGTGCCTCTGCTCCCATGCAGCGCCCAGAGCCCAACACACCGGCCGGAGCGAAGGAAGGAGATAGGAAGGACCAAAACCGCTTGCTAGGAGGCAGCAGGCGAGAGAGACAAGAGCAATTTTGATGCAAGGAGCAGCAGGGGAACAGGCAGCAGCCAGGAGCAGGCTGACAGCAAGGGGCCTGGGTTTTTTGGGTGCTTTCTGTAAACATCATTTGAGCATTTCAGCTCGGAATCAGATTAATTCAGCCAGAGCCCCAGATTCAGACAGTAATGAAGAAAAACGCAGGGAAGGGAAGAGGAGGGTTGTGTTTTGCAAGGGGAAAGGAGGGGAGAATTCCAATTGATCCCTGTGCATCCGCCTGCACACGGCATCCTGAAATAATAATTAGCAGGATCAATAAGAAATCATGCGAGGCTGGAAGATAATGAATGAAGGAGGCAGAGGCAGCAAATTGCAACGCCTCTCCCTCGAGCTGGGCAAACTGCATCCCAGGCAGGGTCTAGCCTCCATTTTAATGCTTTGCAAGCAGCTCCAACCATTTTCTGAGGCGGCTCGTGGGCTCGCGGCGAGGCCGGTCCCCGCGCGCGGAGCCCCCGCGGGGCGCGTGGACGGCGGCAGCGCGCGCGGGCGGGCGGCACCGCGCCGAG
>PTEX01000190.1:199040-209722 GCA_003342815.1 Eudromia elegans
ACCTGTGCGCCCCCCCGCCCCCAATGGGAGAGCGGATCCCGCGGCTGCCCCCGGGGCCCGTTCCGCGGGTGCGGAGCCGCTGCGGGAGGTGAAATGAGTCTGCGAGGTGTCAGCCACGGGGCACCGCGGCCGCCCCGGCACCGGGTGCAGCAGCATCTCCTGCAGCCTCTGCTGCCGCTGTCCGGGGCTGCAGAGACCTCCCCGGGGGAGCAGGGCCAGGGCAGAGAGTGACCCGAGCTGGTGCGAGGGGACATGAGGGACCCGGGCAAGAGAACACATCTGACAGGTCAGGAGAGGCCGAACCCGGACGTCTAGTGCTTGAAGGCAGCAAACACTAGGGCGGGGGAAGAATTCCTCAGGGAAAAGGCACGTAAATCTGCAGAACAACAGCGGGCTGAGCACAGTGTTTCAAACGAGGCCAGCTGCAGGCCTGGAGGCTGCGGGGACGCGTGGCCTGGCTCGAGGTGTGGGCTACGGTGTCACAGTCCCGCTCTGCGAGGGCACCGTGCGGGAAGCCCCCACACCCGGGTGTCCCATATGGGAGGGATGAGCTCGCAGCGTCGGGGTTATTGATGTAGGAGTTCATGGGATCCTGTCCACCCTGGGATCCTGTTCACGTCTCAACTGCTCCTTGAGTCACCTCCCGGAGCACTTTGGCCCCATGGCGGATGTCATTGTGGCACATTGTGGCAGGACAGACACTGAGACGGGGGTCGGATGGGGACACTCGCTGAGCTCTCTGGGGCGGCTGCCCCACCAAAGCAGGGTAAAGAGCCCCCAGCCTTGGGGAAAGAGGCAGAGGCTGGTGCCTTCCCCGTGAGACGCAAGGACACAAGGGCCATCCCGGCTGCCCAGCGCCTCCCACCCCGTGCCACCTGCAAGTCCCGAGTCACTTCATCATTGCCGAAAGCAGCAGTGCCCACGTCTGTAACACACCAATAATTAATGACTGCTCAGGCTGAGCTGCAGAACTGCCTCCCAAAGCAGTTTTGGCCCTAGCAAATGGCACTCGGCAGCTGCAGGGGCTGCACGGAGCAGAGCCGGGTTGCCTGCTGTGAGTCCAGGGCCCCCTTGGCACGTGCCCCCCCCTTGTACTCCTGCCTGGGCAAAAGCAAAGGGTGAGACCTGTTCAGGAAAAACGCTTTAATAAGGAGCCAAATGGACGCTTAGGAGAAGCATTTTGGTCTTCCCTCCCCGCTGCAGACGGCAGCACGTCCTCCTGCACGTGCAGCGCCGCAGCCAGCATGTGCTCCGGGGAGGCTCCACCACCACAACCGCCTGCTCCTTCTCCCAGCCCCAGCACTTATTGATGTCTAACGAGCACCTGCAAACAGAGCCTCTGTCCTCAAGTGCCACAGCACTTATGGATTTCACCTGAGCTTCCTACCAGCTTGCAGCTCCCTTTTGGAAAACCAGCGTCTCCTGTTTGGCTCCACAGCCCTGCCCCAAGACTGTCTTAATTCCTATGTGTTTATGGGGAGCCGCAGGTGTCACCCGATGGCTGCAGTCAGGAGGACAACAGCGCGGGTGCTGCTGCTGGCTTGTGATGCTCCCTGAGGCCGCGAGCGCCTTGGGATGCGGCACCGTGCAAGGAGAGCGGCTGCGCTCCACGGGACCGGGCAGCTGCATCCCACATATCCGGGGCTTCTCCTGCGAGCGTTGGCACCTCCAGACACGTGGAGCGGCGCTGCCAGCGGCCGGGCCGGTACCTCCCGGGCCAGAGGGGCAGACCAAGGTCTGGCCACCTCCAGACTTGCCCACTGAGCTGGGCATTGAGCTGCTTTGCGGACAGGAGCCCTTCAAGGCCACCAAGCAGCCGCCGCTGCCATCCTCCTCCTACCAGCAGCCAGCCCGTCCTGTTTAAATTCAGCTTTGGCAGCTGCTCTTTTTACAGGCGCTAATTTCAGCGAAGCGTCAAAGAAATCCCAGGAGACGGAGCTATTTCCATGGCCCGAGGGTGGCACGGAGCTAGGGCTTATCTGGCGGTGCCGGCATCGCCCCTGCCGTTGCTGCCACCAAGTCCTGCGGGAAGAGGAAGGCAAGTGTGAGGAAGAGGCTGGACGTGTGGCCGGGGTCCTTAGCAGCCTCCCAAGGTCAGTGGGAAGCAAGGGAAGTGGGTCCAGCTCGCCGTGTCTCTCTTGCACTTGCAGATTCCCTAGGAATGGGGTGGGAACGTTGGAGGACAGAGAGCTTGAGACGCTGCTGGAGAGCAGGAGGTCAGTGACCGGAGGTGGAGGAGGGCGGCCCAAGCGCTGCCACCTTGCTCCTTCCACACGTGCCTTTGCCCATGCAGGGGCTGGGGTCTTGCTGGTGCCCACAGCCGAGTGCAGCCCCCCGCGCTGCGGGGATGGACGCGCCGGGCTGTGATTTTGGGGAGTTGCAGCACGTGCCATGGGGGCAGTGCTGGGTCTGAGCAAAACCGCAGGGTTTAAGCAGGAAGGGCCCAGCCAGCAGCTCATAAAGTGCAGAGAGAAGGTCCTTACCCCAGGTTAAGCACTGACATGACTCAGGTGCTGCATTACAGCATGGCCACGGCTTGAGGTCTGTGTGTGCCCAGTCCTCGTGGGCGCCTCGGTGTCCCTTTGTAGAAAAAAGCCTATTTCTAGTCTGATGGAGCAGAGGGAAAGTTTGCAAACGTGGCCAGGGTGCTGCTTCCCAACTCAGAGGCAAACAGGCGAGCTATTTTCAAGCCCCGTGTTTTAAGAGAATCTGTTGATATCTTTTTTTGGTGCTGTTCCCTGCTCTCCAGATGGTCGTGCTCAGAGAGACTGCAGCAACTCCCGGTCTCCCCGCAGCTCCCCTAGTCCCGAGCTGGCCCTGGGCACACATGTGAGCACATGCTCCGTGGGACCGTGGGTGCCGTGGGCGCCGTGCAGGGTGGCCGTGGGAGCCCGTGTGCCCTGCCTGGGCTGCCCTGGGCAAGGCCAGCTTGGCCTGTGGGGCGATTCCAGACATCCTGGGTGAGCACAAGGGGAGCTTTCTGGACCCTAAAATGACTTGGGGAGGGAGCTAAACTGCCCCTTGATGCTACCCTTGGCTCTTTCCCACTGGACTGCACAGTCCAAGCCGGACTGTGATGGTCCAGCCCTAGGGAGCAGCAGCTGGAGCTCCTGTTTGGATTCAGTCTCATTCCCGAGGGAGTCAAGCCCTGTGCTGTCCGGCAGGTCAGGGATGCTCTGCTGTGAGGGAGGGTTTCCCCTGCTGACCCGCTAGGCTCTAATCCGCCCCGAAGGGCTGTGGGATAACACATCCCCTCCGGCTGCCTTCAGCTCCCACCCACGGGTGGCTGTGGGACCAGCGGGAGTCAAGGCAGCCAAGACCTTCCAAGGGACAGCGCGTGATGGGCCAAGTCCCAACCATGCACAGGCGGGATGACCCTGGGGACACAGCTGGGCACAGCAGAGCCCGGGGGAGCCCCAGGTGAGGGAGGCCGCCCCCGTCGGTCCTTCCTCCGCCCTGCGGCGGCTCCTTTAAGGGAGAAGGCGCTGCTCGGATTTTGTGAATGGCGGCGCCCGCCCCCGCCTCGCCTGCCCGGCGCGCAGCCAATGGCGAGGCCGCTCCCGCGGAGCCCTTAAAGGCGCCGCGCGCAGGACTCAGCGGCGCCGCCGCCCCTGCCCGGCAGCCGCGCCGTGCGCGGCCTGGCCGCAGTGTCGGATGCCAGCGGGTCCCCGCGGCGCGGGGCAGCCGCTCTGCCCGCACGAGCCGTGCCAGGGAGCTCTGCCACCCGGCCCCTCCTGCGCTCCAAGGCCCGAGCTGGACCGCGATGGTCCAGCCCTAAAACAGCAGCGGGAGCTCCTGTTCGGGTTCATGCCAAAGGGAGCCAAGCCCTGTGCTGTCACCAGCCACAGCAGTCGCACGGCCGCCCCGGTGCGATGTAGCTGTGCTCTTTGAGGAACGGAGCGCCGGAGCTTGCACAGATCCCCCTGCAAGAATCCCACACAGGATTCAGCTTGGGAACACTGCTGCACACACGAGAGAATGGCAGCACCAGGACAGGGCATGCGCGGAGGCGCTGGCTGAGTTTGCCCCAGCTGCAGCAGTGAAATGGTGCCCCTGGGCCGGCCCTCAGCCGTCCCAGGCGCTGCTGCAGGCTACAGGACCAGCCCATCGCGGCCACCAGCCGCAGAGGGCCTTCCCTTTAGTCTCAACGCTCAGAGCAATCGCTTGGGAACAATGCCACACGGTTCCTGCAAGGTGTTGGGGACAGCTACGGATGCTCTCCAGACAATGAGTGGGAGGGGTGTTTTAAGATACACCCGTAAGTCACTTGGAAACACTTGAACATGCCCCCTGGGAGCTGGATCCCCCGACATCAGGAAGACACCAGCAGGAATCGGTGAGGGGATACACGGAGTAGCACAGGAGCATCCGCACGGACATGGGGATGGAGAGAATTCTGCCCTGCTGAGCTGCAGGGGGAAGGAGACAAGGAGGGTGCGGGGGCCCCTAGTAGCCCCAGCTTAGACCCAGCAAGAGGAGCAGCAGGTGCTCCCATAAAAAGGGAGGGACATTTCCTGGAGCGGCGCATGTCCCCTGTCCCCCCACTGCAGCAGATGCCCCAGCCTGCAGGCAAGCCCCGGAGGGATGCAGCTCTTGGCACGGCTCCATACGATCCTTCGGGTCCCAGAGACCCCCAAATCTTCCCATTGTGGCGGCTCTGGTTCTCCCAGCCCTGCGCCTGCCTCTGCAGCGGGATCCTGCTCACGCTCCAGCCGGTGCCGTTAGGATGCAGTGACTTCCCCTGGCTCCTGCTTTCCAGAGAGGAGGCAGCCGCCTGCCAGGCTCCGCATCCAGCCAGGATTGTGCCTTTAAGAAACAGGAATGACAGTCCATGCGTTTGGCAGAAGGAGTCATGGGGATTTGTCACCAGCCTAATGAGGGGCCGGCCTTCCCATGCAGTGCCAAAGGAGCCTCGGAGTGCATGGAGCATCTTCCTTCTGAATTGGTTTTGGACACAAAGCCCGTAGGTGCTGTATGAGTGGGTGACCATGTGTATCCTGTGGGATAACGGCCAGCGGCTCCACCAAGTTTTCCATCCTTGGCTGCAGGTTGAGCTGGGAGCGGACTCTGCAGTTGGTCACGGAGGTGGGAACAGCAGGAGCCACTGGGAAAGCCGAGGTGACTCGGCCCCAAACATCCTCGGAGGTGATGGCACTGAGTGACACAGCCAGGGCTGACACCCGGCGAGCCGCAGTGTCCCGGGGACGGGGCCGCTCCACTTTGACCGAGGAGAAATCAGGAAGCAGGAAAAAGCACTTAGGAAACAGGAGAAGACCTCGAGGAGCAGGAGGAGAAGCAGAGCGCACTGGCCCACGGTCTCCCCGCGGCACAGGAAGGGCAGGGGACATTTCGGCTCCAGGCTGGTGGGGTCGTCGCAGGCGCTGCCTCTCCTGGCTCTGCTGTGTCCCGGGGCCGCCCGCGGGCCCACGTTCCCACGAGGTGCCAGGGGCATGAGCGGCTGCTCCCGGGGGTGCCCCACGCACCTGCCCGGCTCCAGCAGGTCGGAGCGGCTCCAGCTCCGACGTAGCCGTCGTGGGAGCCACAGGACAACGTCGGGACAACAGGAAACGCGGCTACGGCGATGGGTGTGATGGGTGTCCTGGCCCCGTTGGGGGCTGCCAAAGCAGAGGTTGGAAAGAACGGGCAGGAAGAGCTGCCAGGAGGGCTTGAGCAAAGATATGGATCTGCTCAGCTCGTCCACAGGAAAGACGGACACAGACCGGGAGCTGCCGCAGGGGAAATCCAGGCATGCTGGTGAGGATGGTACCTGCCCATCCCCTACGACCTCACTACCAGCAACTGGAAACTTGCTCCAGTATTTTCATTAAGGAGACAGGGAAGGAGCCTAGTTCTGCTTCTCCCAGCACATCGGCCCTGCTTGCTCCCGCAGCCAGACCAACCCAAGAGGAACTGCCTGCGTATTCCCGCTGCATCCCTAAAATCCCCATCCTGCCCTTCCTGCATATGTAAAGACTTGGAGAAAGTTTGGAAGAACACAGAGAGAAGCGAACAGAAAAGGAGAAATGAAGCAGCAAGGAAATAAAAAGGGATGGAGGAAACATTGCCCATTTTATTGTGGTGAACAAGAAAGGAAACGTTCAAAGAGGAGAGCGCGGAGCAGTGAAACTTTCACCTTTCCCCTCCTCCGGAGGAAGGATCACGGCACAAACGTCACCCCGAGCACGCGCGGACACCCCCGACGTGACAGCGAACGGGTCGGCGGAGCCACGCGGGGCGCGGGAGCTGCCGTAGCCGGACGCGGGGACGCAGCCGGGTGGGACGCACGGAGCAGCCCCGGCTAGTGCCGGGCGGAGGGGACCGCGCGGCCACCGCCGCCGCCGGGGAGCCTCACCTGGGGCAGGGCGGCGCGGGCGCCCAGCAGCAGATTGCACACGCTGGCCGGCGCCTCCGTCCTCCGCGCCGTGACCCGCACCAGCCGCGGGCCGGGCCCCTGCTCGGCGGCCTGCAAGGAGATGCGCGGGGGGCTAGCGCGGCAGGGCGGCCCCGGCCACCGCCAGCCCCCTCCCTCCGTGTCCCCCCCAGGGTGGATTTGCTAAGTGCTTTTATCAATAGTGACCTTGCAGGAGCTGCAGTGCCCATGGGGGTGATGCTCATTGGGTGCTCCCTAAATTCAAGGGGATGCTAAGATGAGGCACCAGGGTGGCTGGAGGAATGTGAGAGGAAATCCTGGAAAGGGAAGAGAGCTGGAGCGACATGTCAGGGGGCGAGCGGGACTCACCTCGGGGGACTCGGCCGGGGAGCCGGGTTGCTGCCTGCCGGGGCCGGGCTGTGCCGGGGCCGAGCGCAGCGTCAGCTCGTAGAACTGGTGGATATCTGCAAAAGAGCGTCAAAGAGGTGCCCGGAGCTGCCCCCGCTCCGCCACCTCCGGGAACCGCGGCCGCTGAGGGCAGGGCCTGGCACGGAGCCCACGGGCAGGGGAGAGGGGGCCTGGGGGTGCAGCGGGGCCGGGGGGGTTGTTAAGACACGAGCGTGCGGTGCCCACGCAGGGGATGTCAAAGGGCAGAGCGAGGGAAGCGGGGCGGGCTGCTGGCCATGGGGGCGGCTACGAGCAAGCAGATTTCCTCCAAAGAGCCCAAGTTGCGTCCGGATGAGGAAAACAGGAGGAGCCGCGCGGCGCCGGAGCGGCAGTCGGGACGGACCCGGCCCGTCCTCCCGCGGCCGCACAAGCGGGACTTTGTTTCTCTCCCTCCGCTCACAGAAATGAGCCGTTGCGTAACAGGGGGCCGGGAGCTCCTGCACGCGGCCCCGCACGGAACACGCCAGACTCCGGGAAAACACACATGGGGTTTTGGGAGCACCATTCCGCCCCGTCTGCCACACGCAAAGGGCACTGCAGCAACACGGCCAGGGGCACGTGCGTGATTCAAGCGAATTGAAACGCATCTCTCAACTTAAATGCATCTCTTAATTTAAATATATCCTCTTTCTCTTCATTTCCTTGGAACTTCGCAGCTGGGGTGTTGTGGCAGCAAAACCTGGTGCTGCTCATCCTGTCACATAGCCCAGTTTCTGCCTGATCATGGTGCAAATCCACTACAAGGAAGCGCAGTTCAAGACTTATATGGGGTTAAAGAGATCCGAGCTGGCCTAGCACCCCTTTTCCAGGCTGTTTTCCTGTTTTCTGAGCTTTCCCTACAAACCAGAGCACGCGGGAGGTGGGAGGCAGCAAATCCTCTTTTCCCTGCGCTTGACCAGGAGCCCTGTGGGAGCCGCGAGGCGCCGGCGCGCATCGGATGCGGACGGGCACAGCCGGCGTGTCCCGTGTCCTGCACAGGGACGGAGGAGTTTGCACAGGCTCCTGGTGGCGGGGGAGGAAGCAATTAATGCAAATTCCTCGTTAAGTAAACACGCCGAGAGAAAGCAGGGGCAGCTAATACCCTGTCGAACCAGTTAAGAACGGGCTCAGGTAGCGGTGCGGCGCCGCGCTCCGCAGGGCCCGTCTGTGTCCGTGAAACCCGCTCCGGGTGCTGCAGGACCAAGGCTGGGACGGGCCGTGCTGAGGTGGCTGCAGCGCCCGGGCCTGGGGCCGCGCGTGCTCCCGGGTGCTGCCGGTGAGCGCGGCCGGGCCGCGGCCCCACGCGTGCGGAGGGAAGGAAGCGGCGGTTTCCTCCCCGGGACCTGGGAACGGCGCCCTGGAGCTCGGCTCGCCTTCCCCGGGCTCCAGGAAGCTGCGCTTGAGGAGAGGAGCGGGGAGCTGTGCTGGCACACCGGATACTCTGAATTATGGGATTATCTTCCAAATGTGTGCCGCAAGAGAAACCGCACCTCTGGAATCCAGCCGCTTCCAGCAGGGAATGGAGCCGAGTATCTTCTGAGTCCAGAATGTCAGATTTTGTTTGTGTGTGTGCTTGGTTTAACCCCTCACAGAGAACGTGCCCTTCCAGGAGACACCCTACACAGGGTGCCCACGCCCCTCATGGAGGGCTCCACCGCCCAGCGAGACCCCGGCCGTGCCACCCGAGCTCACGGCGAGGGGCCGGGCGGCCGCAGGAGGCGGCGCGGGCAGCGGGACTCACCCAGCAGCGCCTGGAAGAGCTCGCTTTGGAAGATGTGCGAGACCCTCCCGATGGAGGCCTTCAGCTCCTGCTCCTCCGGGGACCTCAGCGTGCTCTGGTATCTGCTCAGGATTTCCACTGCCCGCTCGGTGTCTGCGGGAGGAACGAGACGTTAACACCAAACCCCGGGCGTGCGTCACCAGGACAGGCTTAGAGCATCCCCCTTGGAGCTGTGGCCTTGGGATGAGGTCAAGTTCCCTTCCAGCTCCAGGTTTTTAAGGGGGATGGTGACAAGAGCACAGGCTTGGAATTGCTCAGCATTGGTCTTCCTTTCCAGGGATGTCAGTGAGCCCAGGTGGGGTGCGAGCTGCTGGAAAGGCAGGACAAGGGCTTTGAAGGGGGAAGTTTTGCCCTCCACCTCCACAACCCCGGCACAGCAGCCATCCCGCCCGGCACAGAAACCATCCAGGAGCTGTCCCTGTCCCACAGGGCTAGTGGTGCTCCCATGAGGAGCTCTGCACGGTCCCACACTGGGGCCTGCACGATGGTGACAGCAGCGGGTGATGCCTGCCCCGTGCACCTAGTGCAAAGTGTCACAAACGACCTGCAGACCCCTTGTCCCCACAGGCCGAAGGGCAGGAATTGCTCCGTGCAGCAACCTTGGGTCAGGTTCCTGGTGGGTTCCTCCAGCTGTGGAAAATGCAGGAGACAAGAGGCCTCAGGGAAGAAGGCTGGAGGGAGGCTGGAGAGCCGGGATAATGCAGTGCCTTGGGTAAAGCCTGGGCTCAGCCTGGGGCTATAACTCTGGGACCACTGCTGGCCTGGGAGCACCAGGAGATGTCCACATTCCTCCAGGGAAACAGCTGGAGCTGCCAGGACAGCTCAGCAGATAGGAAAAGCCAATTCCAACCCTTCTCAAACAGGAGCAAAGCCCCGTGGACTTCGACCAGTGCCAGATGTGACCCAGCGCTGGCAGGAGGGGAGCTCCCATGGACCTCGGGCCCGGCCCCATCTCTGAATATTTCCCTTTGTTGCCGGCAGACAAAGGGCGTCTGTGCGAGGCGGCGGGGGAGGCGTCCCGGCCGCGCCGGGGACTCATCTCCCACCCCGGGAACTCGTGCAGAAGGGACGGCCTCGCTCGTCCCGGCCTCGGCGGGGAATCCAGGTCACGGAACAAGGGCGCCTGTGTGCGCTGGGGCCAGGGCGAGTGTCACCTGCTGTCCCAGCGCTCAGCCCAGTGGTGGCACTTGCTGCTCCATGGCCGAAAGGGGAAGGGGTCCCGCTGGCAGCAGCAGCCTGTGCTGATCAGGGCAGGGAAAGGCACCTGGGGAGGTGCCACCAGCTCTGGTGCATGGGGATGTGCCAAGCCGGGCTTGGCTCTGCACTGGGCTCCGCGGATGCTCAGGAAAGGCGGGAAGTGCCCGGAGCACCAGCTCCACAGGCCCTTGTGGGCATCCTCGCGCTGCTGCAGAGGGTTTCCTCTCCTACAGGAGCAGACGGCAGCTCCAGCCGCAGCCCACGAGCCGCGTTGAGTCATCGTCGCTGGGTCATCCCCGAGCTTAGCGGCGGCTAACGCAGCGGGAGGAGACCTGGAGCCACCGTGCTGGTGCGCCTGGATGTCACCAACATGTGCACGGAGATTGCCCACGCATGCACCGATACCAGCAAGGTGTGCACGGAGCTCAACAACGTCCCAGCCCAGGGACAAGGTGGAGTGCGCCAAGCGCTGACCCGGCACCGGGTGACACCAAGCGGGAGCAGTGGAGGGTGCCCCTGCCCCACCAAGCCCAGGAAACCGCCGTAGTCCCTAACATGTGGGCGAGCAGGGGACAGGAGCCCCCTTCTTGCAAAACACCTCGCATCCTTCAGGAAGGAGTGTGGGACACCCGGAGCCTCTGTGGACATGTCCGAGTGGCCGCAGCGTCCCGCAGTGCCCGCACGCTCTCGGCCACCCCCCCGCGACACCCAAGGGTGCCACAAACTCCGCGCACGGGGGGCCGCGGGAAGTCACCGAGCGCGCGGGGCAGCCGGGCGCGAGGGTGGGAAGGGGGGAAGGAAGGAGGGAAGGCAGAAGGTGGCACTTGTTGCGCGGAGCCGCGGGCGCCCCGTCCCTACCTGCCCTGCGGATCATCGCTCCGCGCGGCCGCCCCGCTCCGCTCCGCTCGC